>CABHPR010154099.1:11479-53228 GCA_902168415.1 Peromyscus melanophrys
TCTCTCTCTCTCTCTCTCTCTCTCTCTCTCTCTCCCTCTCTGTGTGTGTGTGATGCATGTGAACATGAGAGTGGGTTCACCATACTTGCATGTTTGGAGGCAGAGGTTGGCATCGGGTGCCCTCCTCTGTTGCTCTCTATCTTATTATTTGAAATATGGTCTCTGGCTGATCTTGGATCTTACCAGTTGGTAGCCCTCCTAACCAACAAGACCCCAGGATCTGCCTTTCTCTACCACTCCCACCAGTCACAAGGTCATAGGCATGTGCCGCCTTTCCTAAGTTTTATGTGTTGGAGATCCAAACTCAAGTCTTCATGCTTATGCTCAAGCGCTTTACTTACTCATCTCCCCAGCACCTGGGATGTATTTTACATAATCTCTTTTGCTTTCATTAAATATAAGTCTGGGAAATACAATGTATCTCTTGGAGATAATATACTTGAACAAGAAAAAAAATTTTTAAAAAGCCTATTGGCTTAAAAAATAAGATTTATGGTAACCTGTATTTATACAGGGTCTGCCTAGAAATTGAGTCTTAGTAGCAAAAGCGTCCATAAAGCTGATGACAGACAACTTACAGTGAATGAAACACCTTCATTTTTTCTTTAATATAATTGTTTAGCATGCAAGCTGTTCATTCACACAATTAATAAAACTGTTAAGAATTAAGAGGGTGAACACTTTATCACCACTTCAGTGTTAAGTTTCATTGGCTTCAACCTACCATGTGAATCAGAAATAAAATTAAAAGACCATGTGAGACAGACCAATTTATAATTGGTTGACTGTTGCAGCAGGTAATGGATGCTGGAAATCACCTGAACTCCCCAGAAGTGGTGGTCCTTACCTTACCTACATATAGGTAACCCCAAGAGAGAGGGGCTGTCCTGCTGTGCAAAGAAAGTCAAGAGAGTGGTTTGGTCCTTAAAGTTTTTTCAATAGTAATTTACATTGCACTTATGAAAGTGATATATGTGCTTCACACAGATTCTTAACACCCTTCCTGGAAGCAAGTTTCATGCTTCACAGTAGGTGTGCTCCTGAAACATGAGGCCATGGAAGCAGGGTTTATGAGTGATACACTTCACAGAATATATGTGGATATTCTCCCAACACTAAATTGGCACTATAGGACATGCAGAAAATGTAACAGACAAAACCAAATACCTGAAGTCCCTTCCCTGTAACATTGACAACTGGATAATTTCATTTCTAACTAGCAGTGTCTTAGTTGAATTTTAGCAAAAGATGTGGGTACTGACCCTCTCAGAGAATTCTATCACTGGCATCTGACGCTATACTAGGATGTACGACAGGATGAGAAAATCACTTCACAAATACTGAAGTACAACAATAAAATCAAGCTCCCCTCCCCCGCCATAGAGCTGAACAAGCCCTGTTAAAGCACACGGGAGGACTCAAAATGAGCTATTTGCTGATTTTAACACTTTCTAGTGTTTTTCTCTCAGCTTCTCACATAAAATGCTGCCATTAGCCTAAGTCTCTAACAAGAAAGAAAAAGGCAGCTCTGTAGAGCAGACAGGAGGCTAGTGTCACTGTTCAGGCATGATAGTTCTGCTTTAGAAAAATCCCAGTGAACAGCCAGGCAAATTTTAATGAATTAGACCTTCTGTAAGAGCAAGAAAAAAATTTAACCAGAAATGCTGTTGTAGAGGATACTGGCCCAGCCCAATAGAAAATGAGCAACACTTCCCAAAATAATAAAACAATACCTTCTTGGTTTATCTTCGTATAATACCAAACTACTGCCCAATAAAACATATGAATTCATGTCATAAATGCTAGCCATGAAGAAGGAGGGATTACCATAACTCCAATACAAAGAAGACACTGAAAAAGGGGCTTGACGGAGGGATCAAAGAAAACCACACCACCATTTCTTCATTCTTTAATTTATCCCAAGTAGCAACTTCTATTTCAGGCACCTCGCTGTGTGGCTGGCAATTTAGTAATAAGCAGAATAGACACTGCCCTTGCAAATTAGATTTATTGGAAAAGAAAAACATTTGTCAAAGGAGCCTGTGAATCATCAAATGGTTTAAACTGAATTAAGTTGCTATGTAGGAAAATACAACATGGCCAGTGCCTTGTAGGATAGAGTCCGAGGAGACCACAAGAGAGGTCAAACAGCTACAGAGCAGCAGCTGAGTGGGCATGTTAGAGGAGAGCACTTTAGGGTGATGAGGTAGAACATGTAGAAATAACGCTATATTGAAGCCTGTGGATCCCATAGGAAGTGGGGTTGGTAGAAGCAGTCCATTAAGCATGAACCTTTGCGTGTCATCCCGTCTCTAGCTCCTACCAGAGCTCTTTGTCTTCTCTTCCTCTGTAGTGATATTGTGTCCCCCAATATATTGTGCACCCTAATAAACTTATCTGGGGTCAGAGAACAGAACAGTCACTAGATAGACATAGAGGCCAGAAAATGGTAGCACACACACCTTTAATCCTAGCATTCTGGAGGCAGAGATCCATCCGATCTCTATGAATTCAAAGCCACACTGGAAACAGCCAGGCATGGTGACACACACCTTTAATCCCAGGAAGTGAGCCTTTAATCCCAGGAAATGATGGCAGGAAGCAGAAAGGTATATAAGGTGTGAGAACCTACAGTCTGTTAAACTTTTAGGCTTTTGAGCAGCAGTTCAGCTGAGATCCATTCAGATGAGGACACAGAGGCTTCCAGTTTGAGGAAATGAGATCAGCTGAGGAATTGGCGAGGTGAGGTTAGCTGTGGCTGGTTCTGCTTCTCTGATCTTTCAGTGTTCACCCCAATACCTGGCTCCAGGTTTGTTTTTATTAATAAGATCTTTTAAGATTCGTCTACATTCCTCCGTGATGTGAATAGCATCACCTCATCTTCCTGCCACCACAGATTGAACCTCTGCCATAGACTCCGGCACCATGATTTCCCTGCCACAAAGGATTGAAATCTGTCTGAAACCCTGAGCAAAATAAATCTCTTCCCACATGCTGTTTCTTCCAAGTATTTTGTCACAATGATGCAAAAGTAATTAATACAGTAATCACCTATTAAACTATCATAATTTAACATTGGCTAGTTGTAGCATGAATCTTAGATGGTCTTATTAATAAAATCAAACCTGAGGCCAGTTATTGGGGTAAAATGCTGGATGGTCAGAGTGACAGAATAAGCCACAGCTATCTCACCTTGCCGGATCCTCAGCTGGTCTTGCTTCCTCAGACTGGAAGCCTCTATGTCCTCATATCCAAATGACTCTCAGCTGAACTGCTGCTAGAAGCCTGAATGCTTAACCAGGCCAAATGCTTCTCCAGGCCAAATGCCTACCCAGGCCAAATGCCTCTAGTTTCTGGTCCTCACGCCTTATATACCTTTCTGCTTTCTACCACCACTCCCTGGGATTGAAGGCGTGCTTTCTGGGATTAAAGGCGTGGGTCACCATGCTTGGGTGTATCCTTGAACACATGAATTTCTGCCTCTGGAATGCTAGGATTAAAGGCGTATGCTACCACTGCCTATCCTCATGTTTAATATTGTGGCTGTTCTGTCTCTGACCCCAGATAAGCTTATTAAAGTACACAATATTTTGGGGAACACAATACCACCACAGCTAGTATGCTATATAATTATAGTTTTAAGAATTTAACATATATCTTAATCTTTAAAAGTGATTCCTGAGCCGGGCGGTGGCGGCACACGCCTTTAATCCCAGCACTTGGGAGGCAGAGCCAGGTGGATCTCTGTGAGTTCGAGGCCAGCCTGGGCTACCAAGCGAGTTCCAGGAAAGGCGCAAAGCTATGCAGAGAAACCCTGTCTTGAAAAACCAAAAAAAAAAAAAAAAATAAATAGTGATTCCTGAACTTGATCTTCTACATGTTGAAATCTCTAATAGTTTTAATAATAATGATAATAAATGTAATAGAAATAACAGGAATAGTGATAATAATAGTAATAAAGAAGGAAAAGCTGATGCTCATTGACTACTTCTCATATGTCAGGTATTGGGTGGGGGGTTTGGACCTTTGGGGAGGGACCTCATGAATGAGTAGCAAAAGTTTCCTAAGCTTCCTGAGTCCGATGAGCCCCTCTCCTTCCCTCAGGAGGAAACGTTTCAATCTAGGCATAATAGCTACAAAACATCTTGTAGCATTTGTCTTAACCTACTGTCTTAGTATTGTTCTATTGCTGTGAAAAGACACCCTGACCAAGGCAACTCTTATGAAAGAAAGCATTTAATTGGGGGCTTCCTTACAGTTTCATAGGCTTAGTCCATTATCATCATGGCAAGGAGCAAGGTAGCATGCAGGCAGGCACTGGAGCAATAGCTGTGAGCTACATCCTGATCCACAGGCAGAGAAAGAAAGGTTTGTCCTGGCATGGGCTTTTGAACCCTCAAAACCTAACCCCAGTGATACACTTCCTCCAACAAGGACACAACTCTCAATTCTTTTTTTGTTTGTTTATTTGAAAAAATAACTAAATGCCACTTTTATTCAAGTCAGCTAGTTAAATCATGACATTTTGAATGTGATAATTATTATTTTAATGTAATATAGCTAGTATATAGTTTTCTTCCATATATTTGCATGTGTATATACACACATCTGGACTAGCCATCAGATATTTCTAATCAGGGTTTTAAAATGCTTTAATTGTTCATTTGTTTTCCTTAAGGATCATGGGATAGGAACACCCATTGTGGGATTCAGGCAGCTTGGAAATGCAGGAAATATCAGCTCAGTTTCTTTAGGTTCTTTCCATTTATTTAATTATCTCTGAGAAATTCAGAAATTTGAAGTAGGGGTCTCTCTATCACTGACATAAATTAGCAAGGTGTGGCTGTAATAATTTCCCATTAGAACCCACAAGCTCCAGGTTTTACATGATGGGTTCAGAGATGGGCTACACAAAGGCTTGGCTCTGTGGGCAGCCTAACTATCCTGTGTAGAAGACACTAGGGCTTTTAATGTTTTTTTTCCTTTTTTTATTATTAAGAAATTTTCTACTCATTTTACATACCAACCACAGATTCCTCCCTCCTTCCTCTTCCCCCCAAACTCTTAATTCTTGTAATCTTTTCAAATAGTTTCAAAGTCCAAAGTTCAATGTCTCTTCTGAGGCTCATGGCAGTCTCTGGAAAATCAAAGTCAGAAAGCAGATCACGATCTTCCAACATACAATAACACACCATACACATTACTATCCCAAAAGGGAGGAAAAAGAGAGTAGTGGGGAAATACCAGACCAAAGCAAGACTGAAAAACAGCTGGACAAACTCCAAATTCTGCATCTCCATATCTGATGTCAAAATGCTCTTCAGATCTCCAACTTTGTTTTGATCTCCAACTCAGCTTTGTTGATTGCAACACACTTCTCTCTCTTGGGTTGATACCATATGGGATCTGAAGCTTTTTATTGGCAGGTATCTCATGACTCTGGTAAATACTAATATTAATTATATTTACTTTTACTTTGTATTCTCTCTCTGTCTCTCTCTGTCTGTCTCTGTCTCTCTGTCTCTGTCTCTCTGTCTCTCTCTGTCTCTCTCTCTCTCTCTCTCTCTCTCACACACACACACACACACACACACACACACACTGCCAATATCAACCAATAAAAGGCAACATTTTCCCTTTGAGCTAAGTCCTAAACAGAAGTTAAGAGGTAATGTCTTACCCACCAACAGCAGATTCATTGACATCATGCTTTGATCCTAAGCATTATTTCTGGCTTCATATTGTTTCTTTTCCTTAGTTCACCCATTTTTAAAATGTATGTTTATATTTTCTGTGACCTTTAAATAACTTCAAGTATTTTGGTGAGTGAATCAAAGTATATATTGTATACTATTAAAGTAAATAAATAATAATATTAACATCAATCTAGAAAATAAAATTAACCAATGAATATAAAATACATTCAATCTTTTAATCAATGAAGTACTAATTAAAACAATAAGGTTATATTATACTTTAAAACCAAGAATTTTTATTGATAGGGTTTGGTAAAAACACTAAGTCTGATGTTTTACAGTATTATTTATGTAAAACATCAAATTATGATATGTTTATAAATCAACCAGACCACTTGCTACCAAAAGTTTTAAAACCCTTTTACCTTTGATCTCTACTATATGAATCTGTGAAAACAAAATAATTAAAGTTGTGGATAGTAATTTGTTGTTAAAAGTCACTATAGTTTTAGTCAAAACAATAATTACTTGAAATACAGTAAATGCTACAAAGTTCTACAACAGTGCTGTATATAAAGTTTTCAATTTTAGTATACATATGTAAACAGAGAAGTGACTTGAAGGAAGTAGGCCATAATTAATATAATACTATACATATATAATATCCCCTATCCTCCCTCCTCCCACCCCCCAGCCTTCTCCCCCAATCCACCCCCCATTCCCACCTCCTCCAAGGCAAAGTCTCCCCTGGGGAGTCAGCCCAGCCTGGTAGACTCAGCCAAGGCAGGTCCAGTCCTCTCCTCCCTATACCAAGGCTAAGCAAAGTGTCCCAGCATAGGCATTGCTCAACATCCTTAATCATCAGGGAAATACAAGTCAAACCGATGCTGAGATACCATCTTACACCCATCAGAATGGCTAAGATCAAAAACACTGAAGACAGCTTATGTTGCAGAGGATGTGGAACAAGGGGAACACTCCTCCACTGTTGGTGGGAATGCAAACTTGTACAGCCACTTTGGAAATAGATATGGCGTTTTCTTAGAAAATTGGGAATCAACCTCCCTCAAGACCCAGCTATACCACTCTTGGGTATATACCCAAGGAATGCTCAATCTTACCACAAGAACACATGCTAAACTACGTTCATAGCAGCATTATTTGTAATAGCCAGAACCAGATGTAAGATTCTAAAATGGTTTTCCGGGGGAACATGAGACAGATAATGTTGCCCCAGCCTGAGCTGTTGAGTCCCCAGTTGGAGAGCTAGTTCTGAAATCTTTAGTGTACCAGTGAAGATTAGGCAAACTGTGCAGGGCAACCAGTAGGAGCTGAAAATCTTGGTGATTCCCTTCCATCGTCAAAGATTTTCAATCAAGGAACTCTAGAAAAGTCATCAAGTCCTTGCTAATTCTAGTTGATAAATGGAAACCAGAACAAATGAGCATGTGATCCATTTATTTGTTCACCTACTCCTAAAACAATTTTCAGGTGGCATCTTTACAGAATTTTTAATAACTGCAGGTTTATTACTTTCAAATAGATACATTAATTCATACTAAATGCAGGAAAGTATTTTCAATTAGACACCCTGCTGAGCTTGCTTTAATGAATGTCTAAGATCATTTCCTCTGTTTGAATACAAACAGGGAGAGTGCCAACATTTTGAAAATCCTTCTACTAAATTAGGGGAAAATTGGCTTATAACTTTGTTTACATTATTAACCTACTTAGCAGACACTATGTCTGCACATAAATACTTTCTATATGAATCATGATGTCATAAGAGGTCTGTAACTTACATAATTATAAACTGTTATCATCAGGCATATATGATAATTCTGTTCCTATAGTACTTACATTATAGAGACTTGGCTTATAGCTCAGTGATAGGGTGCTTCCCCCAATACTGTAAGAAAAAGAGAACTCTGTGAATTTAAGGCCAGCCTGGCCTTCATAGAAAGTTCTAGGTCACCCAGGGCTACATAGCAAGACCTTGTCTCAAAAGAAGGAAAAAAAGTTAATGAAGGCTAAATTCATATTTAGAATTCAGGAGAAATAAGTCAATGATCATTTGCCCTGTGAGGAATCTTATTGTCATGCTCAGTAAGTATTTAAATATATGAAGACATTGCAGACAGTCTCCTAAATGTATCTAAAATACCTTTTTCAGCTGCCCAAAAAACAACTGAATGTTGGGTTTTTCTGATTTAACCCATTTGGATATTTGATCCTTAAACAGATCAGGAGCCAGTGTGGGGCCACCACTGGTGTACTGTGGAAGCAAAGCCACAGTCTTAACTGAGTTCAACTCTACTCTGGGAAATAGGGACAGTTAGGGTTCACCTCTTTTCTAAATGCAACTAGATACAAGACTGTTCAGGCCTATTGCACAGGCATACATGGTTGTGAAACGTATTTTGTCAGAACCCATTAATATTTTTCAGAGTCGAGAAGTTCTCTCACCACAGCATTTTATCAGAAACTGCTACCTTTTAAAAAAAGTCAAATGAAAGAAAATTTAGCAAAACAGCTGTTCCAATTTGCTTTCTATTGCCGTAGTACAACAATTTGGCCAAAAGCAACTCAAGAAGGAAAGCATTTATTTGGGTTACATTCCTGGGCCATAACCCATCATTGAAGGAAGTCAGGATAGGAACTCAATACAGGAACCTGGAGGTAGGAATAACAGGGCAATTGCTTCTTACTGGCCCACTCACTGACCAGTGCTCAGCCAACTTTCTAATATAGCCTAGGCCTAACTGCCTAGGGATGATGCTGCCTACAGTGGCATCAAGACTATCTCTCGTGGACATGGCCACATGCCAAGCTGATCAAAGCAATTGTTCAATGGAGGCTCACTCTGCCCAGATGACTCTAGGCTGTGTCAAGTTAAATTTAAAAATTAGACAAGTCAGCAGCCAAAACAGAGCCCATCAATGTTTCTTCCTTGAATTATATCTCAAGTTGTGATTTTTTTATTTTGTCATGCGTGGTCCAAAGACACTGTATTAATGATGTTGAGTATGATTGAATATTATAATACAAACATATGCCTTCTATAGTTCATATACTATTAATAATAACTCATCATTATCCTAAATGTCAAATATAATGACCATAACATTATAATAAGACTATAGATATATAATATTTGAGATAGGGACTAAAAATGTCAATAATAATATTTATTAGGTATCTATGTTCTAGGTACTATGGGATCTGATTTAAATGGATATTTTTCATGAAAAATTTAATGCATCCATACAGTGAAAGAAACTGAGCCTAAAAAACAAAACAGGTAACTTGTGTAAGGCCATATAACCAATAAATGGTAGAGGATTTGTGTACAGCAGTATCTGACTATGAATTATTCCTACTGAGTATTTAATTTACATACACAGTAAGACTGTCCTCCTCAGCTTGATTTATTCCAGCCAGTCCATTACCCACCCATGGGCTTAAGCTGAGAAAGCTGCTTGCTTACACCACAAAGAAAATTCAAGGGCAAATGCTGCTGAGGCTGTGACAGTTGAATTTGTGCACATGGGATGAAGAAGGCAGAAAGCCAGGCCCAGGAAGATTACTTCCCATCTCCACCCATCACCATAACTCCACAAACACAGTATAAACTAACTCAAATGTTGGAATTTTATTGAAATGCCACTCGTATAAAGGGTGCTCAATACTAGAACACAAAGATAGCAAAGGCACCTGAAAATTCTCTGCCCACCACATATTCTAGGAATTCCCCTAGTGGCCATTGCTTTATATTAAGAACCATTCTTTCAGAAGGTCTCTACTTAGACTGCATCCATTTCAAGAAAAGACAAATGGTCCCTGAAAGAGGTGAGAGTTCTCTTGGTTTCCTATGCAGGCCATTAATTTAGGCTAGATGATTCTGCTTTTACGTTGAGAGTGAAAGACTATGTGCTGCTGAACACTGGGATGAATTTTATGGAGACACAAACCATCAGTTTTGTTGAAAGAGACCAAAGTAGAAAGTAGCCAGCACAGCTTCCTGCAAGCCTCAGCTCCCTGTCACTCTCTGAGTCTCATGGTAAAGGCTGCTTCTCCCTTATGTTTAAATGCTGTCCATTACCCTTTCTACTCCACCACCAGGCTCAAATTCTGTTCTTATTCATGAAGCTTTATATAGGCCCTTTCTTCTCAGAAGTATGTTCCAAAGGATCAGCAGTTTTTGTATCTCCAGGTCCAAATGCAGTATTGCAAAATCTCTGGTCCTACTCTAGACCTGCTGAACCAGAATCTGCATTTTTAACAAGATTTCTGGGTGTTTTCTTTAGACTGCACAATGGGAGGAATGATGTTGATCAGCTCCCACATGGTTGACATACTTCTGCTTGCTGCTGGCTTCATTCCTATCCTTTACTCCTGAATCCATGACATTAGCTCAGACTAAGCTCTACTTTTGAATTGGTTCTCTTTATAGCAATCTCACTGCTCTAGGGACTTCGATTATGTGGTGCTGCTTAGCTCTAACAATCCCCCAGTATGTAAGCCCTACCTTGCCAGCTACAATATTAGCTCAGCTTCTTGACATTATGGACAATAGAGTCAAGCAATTCTCTTTTTCATTGTTCATGCAGACCTCCCCCATCACACCGCCAACACAATGCAGCCTTCTTTCTGTGCCTACAAGCTGGCCCATCTTCTAAAGAAACTCAGAAAATAGTTCCTTTGTAAGCCGTTCAATCTTGCTTCTCCTTTATGGAGATAGTAACTGACTTCACCGGTTTTAATGTTGAACCATTATTAACCCTTTCTCACCCTGTTCTTCCCAACCTGTACATCAGTTGACAAACCTCTCTTTCCAGCTTCTCTGGAGAAATGGAAGCTACTATCCCTACACTCCCAAATTTTACCATTAGCACACTTTGCCACTGGTTCTTTTCTGTGGTTGAACGCTAAACAATAAAAAGCATTACATATAAGAAATACCATTTTCTATCTCAACCCAATGAGTTCCTTTTCATTTTTACATGCTCTTAGTAAAATGATGATTTTGCTCCACTAATGATACCTATCATTAAAAATGACACACTCCATTGTGAAATTCTTCATGGCTCCCTTCCCTCTAGGGCCTCAGCTGATTAGCCACATCCTTGTGAGGCTGTCAATGTATTTAAAGTGGAGGAGGCTGAGGCTCAGAAGAGTCAAGTGACTTTTTTTCAAGGTTCAAGCTGATCATCACATCCAGGTTTTCTAACTGCAGATCCATCGCAATTTCCAGTATTGTTCTGGTTTTTTTGTTAAATAATTTCCAAAAAAGATATTAAGCAACAGCAGTAAGGATCCCCACAGCTCCCAAAGCTGTCCTCAGCATTTAAAAAGCATTGTCTGAGGAAAACAATTACCATAACAAATAATAACTTTATAACATATATATATACATATGATTATTGCTTATAATCTAGCATTGGTGAGTTATGGATTTTTAGGTGGTTTGAGTTTCAGGATGCTGATTACTTTAAATCAAGTATGAATTCAAGCAGTCGTACACCAAGAGCCAAACTGAAGTCCAAGAATGCAGAATGAATTTTGCTTTGTGTCATGTACCAAGTGACTAATAGGCAGTGAGGGCTCTCAGGGTTATAATTTCTGCTCAAGGTTCTGGTAACTACATGAAATCCTTGAGTGGTTTATGATATCATAAGGTGAAATTATAGCTTCCTGTGGGCAAAAGTTGTTGAAAGGCTCTCAGCCATTGAGTGCCATAACTAGCATGTCCTCTATAGCAATTATAGGGAAAACTATATTAAATGCCTAGTCGTATTGACTAATGACTTTAACCACAGAAATTATTTTTCAAAATGAGAATGGCAGGTGAAAAATTCATTCATTCATCGACTCCATAAATATGTATAAGTTTCTAGATGTCTGCCCCTTAGATAAAGGCAAAAACTACAACAGCAAACAAGTCAGATCTCTAACTCCACTTTCCAAGAACTTTTGTTTTAGCAAAGGAACTTGACATGAGATTCCCATAACCAGGGGTGAGTGTCCTGACCATGATTAGAATGCTCCCAAGTGTCTTGGCGACGTCTGACCTACAGGAAGAGGGATGAGAAGCCTTCCTTATTGAAGAAGTTAACATAGAACTGACCTTGGAGTGATGACTCTAAATCTATCATTCTTTGAGAAGTTCGTATATGTGTACAGTGAACTATGATCATATTCATCCCTCATTCTCCCCTTCGTCTCTCTCTCAATATCCCTCAACATGTCTCCTTCCCAGTTTTACATCTTCCTCTTTTCTTTACTTTAAAAATAAAAACAACTAGCTAAGTCCAATCAATGTTGTCCTTACGTACATGAGTGTGGGGCCATCCACTGAAGCATGGGCAGCCCA
The DNA here is from genome assembly GCA_902168415.1 of Peromyscus melanophrys. NCBI lineage: Eukaryota > Metazoa > Chordata > Mammalia > Rodentia > Cricetidae > Peromyscus > Peromyscus melanophrys. The sequence goes on from CABHPR010154099.1 coordinate 23,549, forward strand.
CCAATGGCCACACCTTCAAACACTGATGTGAGTCTGAATCTTAAAGAAAACCAGAGACATGCATTCTTATCAAGTAGGTAAAGAAACCAAAAAGAAATAATAAAGAGACTATGGAAGAAGACACAAGTACAGCCTCCCTTCGATTGATAAGAAGAGCTAGAGAGAGATGGCAGAGAAAATACTGGTTAAGAATGAGAAAATAGCGGCCAGGCGTTGGTGGCGCACGCCTTTAATCCCAGCACTCGGGAGGCAGAGGCAGGCGGATCTCTGTGAGTTCGAGGCCAGCCTGGGCTACCAAGTGAGCTCCAGGAAAGGCGCAAAGCTACACAGAGAAACCCTGTCTCGAAAAACCAAAAAAAAAAAGAATGAGAAAATAGCATGTCTAATAATGGATCCAAGGCATCTAAGATATGAGTAAGCTGGCATGTGTAGGGCTCTTCTGTAATCTCAAAAAGATAGGGGGGTGGAGGCAGGAGGATTATGAGTTGAAGGCCATCTTGAAGAATGTAATGTGACCCTGTTTTGAGAAAGAAAGAGGAGAGAGGAGAAAACAAGGCAGAAATAAAGATGGAGGGAGGATAAAAATAAAGGGCTATGTAAATTTCTCATTACATATACATATATAATACACACACATATTCTAAGTGCATTAAACTTATGTTTGTCATATATGTGTATATTATATGTGCATATCATATATGTATTATGTGTGATATATAATGAAACATAGAAACTACTTATAGTATGGATTATGGTGTATACGTATTTTGTGTGTGTGTGTGTGCACCAGACTAAAATTTTCAGTGATGAAACTAATTTGTATGAAATGCCTCATTTACAGTCTTACAAGAAAAGAATTTAAGATTCAAAAACTGTAGAGATAATAGTCAAAGAATAATTAGTCTGACAAAAATCAGATAAGATCATAAAATTCTGTGCTGAAGAGAACAATAGGTTCAGAATTCTAAAAGAGACTAAGAGGTTATTCAATGTGAAGCACTTACCTAGGGGGACGATGTAATCATTTTGGAGGAGAATACAAAGATTGTTACCAAACAGAAAATCTCAGAGTGATTAACCACGCAAGTCATCTCTCAATAACATTTCAGTATCATTTAAAACAATCAAATTGTATTATTACATCAGTGACAGCACAGTTTTCATTATATCAACATTTCGTGTATTTCTTGTTGAGTGACCTAGATAAACTAACAGTATAGTTTCAACAATATTAGACTTAAATAAATCATCTAAAGGCAAACACAGGAAATGTGAAAACAGACACAAGCAAGATTATGGTTCAGGACACAAAACTATGGTCAACAGTAGGTGAAGGAGAATGCAAATTAAAGATATAAAACAATAGATCAGAGCCCTTACTTAAATATGTGCCTCAGGGATCTAAATAGAGATCCTTGCTTAAAGAAAAGGTTGATTTTAAGTATTTTTATTTATTTTTCCCAAAAGTTGGCTTCAATTAAAAAGAGCAACTTTTTCACTAAAGGCCTCAGCAATATGTCATTTACAATAAACACATTTAACAGAGACCTCACCTAAAAAGTTAAAAACTTGGTTATTATTATGTAAAAAAGATAAAAAATATTTTAAAATGTTCATCACAAATTCAAAATCTAAAATTAGCCTAAATATTTATTTCCCCCTTTGAAAAACTATGTCTTAAGCAAACATTACAATCAAGTTATAAAACCACTAAACCACTTCAGCCATTGTTACACTAAAATATCCTGACATTGTTATAAAAAGAAAAAGCCTTGCCGCTGGTAATTGCAATTCTTTTAAAATATTAGTCAGGCATTGTCCCTGGGAGAAGAAGCATTTGAGGGCCAGCTTTAATAACCATTCATACTTGCAGCGTTTATGCATTAATATTTAGAGTGAAAACGAGCAGTATTTTCCAAAGACAATAATAAATGGAGATATTTGTGCAAATGTTTTGTTTTTTAATATCACCTTGGGCTGAGTCAAGCCATGGAAAATTTTAGCTCAAAGGAAAATTCTTCCTCCTCACTCCACCCCCTACCAAGAAAAATCACAAGGATGTGAAAACAGAGGATTATAATGGAAGCTGCCCTGCACCATTAACTGCAGTGTGCGCTCCCCTAAAAGCCATAATTCATGGCTGCTCTACAGCCTTTTCCTTTCAGCAATTATGTATATTAGAGGAAAGTTTGAATACATAAAAACTAAATGCTGACAGAAAGTCAAGCCTCATAAAAGACAAGTTTAATTCCTCTAGATTTCCCTGAAGGCAGATGTGAAAACTAACTGGATTGTCCATTCCAAGGCATCCTAAGTTCAAAGATGTCCAAAATATTATGCAACTTCAGCTGCAGGGCATTGTACAGGACTTACTCCCTGGGAACCCTGTTGATCCATCATGAAGGCAACATACCTTTGGTGGGAGGAGGAGGCTGGGAACCACTAGCTCTCCTGAGAGCTCAGTATAGCTGTTGTTCTTCTTTACAGACAAATTGGAGTGCAGAGTTCCTAAAGTCCACTTCACTTTCTTTACTTTTCTCCCTCTCTTCTTACAAAGTTTATTGGGTATCACAGGACACACCTAAGGAGAACTACTCCAGGCCATTCAGATCATTCTCTATGTCCAGAGCAATGTAGAACATCACATTTGTTAAATATTTGCTTTAGGGGCAGGAAAGATGGTTCAGTGGTTGAGAGCACTTGCTGCTCCTCCAGAAGACCAGACTTCAGTTTCCACCATCCACTTAGGATGTCTCACAACCACCTGTAACTCCAGCCCCAAGGGATTGAATGCTTTCTTCTGGTCTCAATAGGTGTACACAACACATACACACACATACACACACACACACACACACACACACACACACACACACACGTGCACACGTGCACGCACGAAATCAAAAGTTTTAGAATTCCTTAAAAAATAAAAAGCAATTATTTGCTTGAAGTTTAAAAATTAAATTAAAAGAAGAAGAAGATCTCAAATTCCAGTTTGAAGCCAGAATTCCTGAGTTTGGGTTTTGCTTCTACTATATAACTGAACCTTGAGACTGTAAAGAAGTCACTTAAACTCTGGCCTTAGAATTACCTATGCTCTATAATTATTTATTACATCTAAATTCACCATTTCTTGTAATCTCAGAGTTGTAACAACCAAATAAATGAAGAATAGATTATTTTGAATATAGGAGCTAAGGGCTCAGTCCAGTTACCTGAGGTTACATCAAGACCAAGTGCATCCTTGACTTGTCTGGGAAGAATGACTGCCAAGATTCATGACATTCAGAATGTATGCTTTGGCATGTATCTTCAGAGTAAAGCCCGTATCATCAAGACTCTCAGAAGAATCCTAGAGGTATTATTGAGGAATGTGAAATTTACAGACTTACATAATTCTCCAAACAAGTGACATACACTTTTGAATCTGAAAAATAAGACACACACACATACACATACACACACACACACACACACGCAAACATACATACACAAAATGAACTCATATCATAGTCCCATGCGTGTGATCTATGTGTGTGTATATGTGTGAATATACATATGTGTGTGCACTGAATTGTGTTCTTGAACATATCACACGATCCTATCTAAGGTGACAAGTAAGAATAATAAGAAATATGCTGGAAATTTTTCAAGAAATTATTCATTTACTTGTCCATAGTCTTTCTAATAATTAATAAAATTCCAGAAATAATAGTGAAACCCTGTAATAAATTCTAAAAGACTTCTGAGAAACACGTTTTCTTAGCAAATTGCAATACAAATGAACAACTAACAGTACCACATCGCAGTTGCAGGAATTGTGGACACGTACCTGTCACCCATGAGAGTTAGTTAGCTTTCTTGAGAGTGTCAGAGAATGGTATGGAATCTAATTATGTCTTTGGGAAAGATCAACATTTAGTTAGGGACCAAATAAAAAATGAATTCCTTGATGAAGTTAACAGGGTCTGCAGATGCTAAAAGGCAAGATGGTGAGATAAGGCTGGGTCGCGTGAGTGATGCACATAGTTGGCAAATCTTGGATCCATTTCTGAGTTCTGACGTGGAGTTATTACACTGTACTGGTGACCTGTTTCTACAATGATGTACTCCAGCAAACAATCACAAAAACGTCAGTGACATACGAAAGACGGCATCTACGGAGTTCACCAGTTACCGGATTCAGCCGACCTAGACCAGACAGAAAATGTGAGAGTCAGATGGGTTTTGGGTGATACCTGGTGGCTTCAGTCATTTGCTGAGCTCATGACCCCCTGCTCTGCAGGTGTCATCCTCCAGTAGGTGGAGCTAGGCACATCCTTCTCATGGTGGTTACAGGGACTATTACACAGACTGACAGGCACAGGCATTTCCCTAAGACTACGCTGATGTCATGTCTGCTAACCTTCCAGTGACCGAAGCGGTCACGCAGTGGAATGGAGGGAGGACATCCATAGTGGCAGGCTAGAAGGATGCATCAAAAGGAGGGGAGAATCAGAGCCATTAATAAATGAATCCACCACAGCTACTTCATCTTCTGAATTGCCCTTTGTTATAAGTGGAGAATGGACTGATTCCTCCCTCTTGGCACTGGGTTGCTGTGAAGAAGTGTGTGGAAGTTGTTTTTGAAGTGAAAAATCAATGAACAACAACAAAATGTTTTCACAGAAATTTAAGACTAGGGTGTCTTTTGGTTTGTGCACCAACTAGTCACATATTCAAGGTTAAACTGCCGTTTCATCCTCCCAAGACTGTAAAGGCTTTTATATTTCCCAAGCACCAGTAAAAACTGACACTGAAACACCAAACCATTCCACACAAAATGGAGGACAGACACAGAGAATGAGATGAACTCTGGAATCCTCCTGACTAAAAATACCAAAAATGGCCACTTTTGGAGGGCACAGCCGTCTGAGAGGAAGAAGGATCATTGTGCCACAAACTTCCATTTGAGCTGCACTGTGGGGACAAACTCATGTGATACTTGCAACATTATGTAAATGCATGATGAGTACAATTTTGAAGTATTTTCTTTTTTTTCATTTTTCTTTATTAAGAAATTTTCTACTCACTCTACATACCACCCACAGATCCCACCTCCTCCCTCCTCCCACACCCCAGCCCTCTCTCCCAAGCCACCCCACATCCCCACATCCCCCAAATCAAGGTTTCCCATGGGGAGTCAGCAGAGCCCGGCACACTGAGCCTAGGCAGGTCCAAGCCCCTTCCCACTGCACCAAGACTGTGCAAGGTGTCACACCACAGGCACCAGATTCCCAAAAGCCTGCCCATGCACCAGGGACGGATCCTGATCCCCCTGCCTGGGTGCCCCCCAAACAGCTCGAGCCAAACAACCATCTTCTGTATCCAGAGGGCCTAGTCCAGTCCCATGCGGGCTCCACAGGCACTAGTCTACAGTTCATGAGCTTCCACTTGTGTCTCAGCACGTCTTCCCATTATGATCTCCACGTCCCCCGCCTGTAGAATCCCTCCTCTCTCTCATCTATTGGATTCCCGGAGCTCAGCCTGGTGCCTGGCCATGGATCTCTGCATCTGCCTCCATCAGTCACTGGACAAAGGCTCTATGACGACAGCTAGGTTATTCGCTAGACCGGTCACCAGAGTAGACCAGTCCTGGCACCCTCTGGACCACTGCCAGCAGTCCAAGGTGGGGTCATCCTTGTGGATTCCTGAGAGAGGGAAGGGATGGCCAGACTGCAACCCACAGCTCCAGAGAGGCTAGCTAACAGGGAAAGACCCTAGGAGGGACACATGGATGACTCAGCAAAGGAGAAGTGGATGAGACCTACATGAGTGGACTGGGTGTGGGGGGTGGGGTGGCAGAGGGCGAGGAGGGGGGATGAAAACATAGGGAAATGGGCAGGTGGAGTGCTGGAACAGGGACAGAGTGGGAGGGCAGGGAGGGAGATACCATGATAGATGAGGACATCATGGGAACAGGAAGAGGCAGGGTGCTGGGGAGGCTCTCAGGAATCCACAAGAATGACCTCACCTTGTAGCATGAATCTTAAAGGTACTTATTAATAAAATCAAACCTGAGGCCAGTTATTGGGGTGAATGCTGGAAGATCAGAGAAACAGAACAAGCCACAGCCACCTCACCTCGCCAGTTCCTCAGCTGATTCTGTTTCCTCAGACTGGAAGCTTCTGTGTCCTCATTCAAATGAATCTGAGCTGAACTGTACTGCTCAAAGCCTAAAAGCTTAACCAGGCCAAATGCCTCTAGTTTCTGGTCCTCATGTCTTATATACCTTTCTGCTTCCTGCCATCACTTCTTGGGATTAAAGGCGTGTGTCACCATGCCTGGCTGTTTCCAATGTGGCCTTGAACTCACAGAGATCCAGAGGGATTTCTGCCTCTGGAATGCTAGGATTAAAGGTGTGAGTGCCACCATTTTCTAGCCTCTGTATCTAGTGGCTGTTCTGGTATCTTACCCCAGATAAGTTTATTAGGGTGCACAATATTTTGGGGAACACAATATTACCACACCACCTTGAAATATTTTCATAAAGTAAACCTACTTAAATTTTCCCATGACTTCCACATGAACAGTTCATATGTGGGCCCATGTTCTCAAGGCTGTCTCTGTCTACTTTTTATTCCTTACTTGTCTGTATGTTCACACTTCACTGTTACTTACATGACTCATGAACTCAGTTCCGGTCCTAATTTTGCCATGGTCAAGATTTTGCCCTTGAACAGGCCACTCAAACATGATTGAGCATGGTTTGTTCATCTGTAAGTCATAACCTCAGTTTAGGTCAAATATTCTATGATTCTGGAAATAAATGGTCCATTTATAAATGAACCAGTCTATCTCAAGATTATAAGAAAAAAAAGAAAAGACAGAGTTGACTCAACTGAGAGTTCTTAGTTAATAGCTAAGCAAATCTGTAAAAATCAAATTTATTCATTTATTGTGACAAATACAAACTTATTACAAGATGTACAACTTGACATTTTGATATATTGTATACACTGGGGCATGATGACCACAATTAACACATCTATAACCTCATATAATTAGCTTGAGAGGGCTTTTTAGGGGAAGCAGAGGATAACAACACTTAAGATCTATTCTCAGAAAAATTTACATATACCATGGAGTTATCAACTGTAATTACCATGCTGTATACTAAGCTCTCAGAATGTATTCATCTTATCAACCACAGATTGTAACTTCTGGCCTCTCACCCCACAACCTAGCAACCATCCTTATTCTGATTCCATTCATTTGTTGTTGCTGTTTTTTCCTTTTTAGATTCCATAGATGTAGACTCATACAGAATTTGTCTTTCCATGTCTGAATTACCTAATATAGTATATTTTAGGCTGATTCCTGTTACATCACAAATGGTAGCATTTCCCTCCTTGATACACTGTGTATATAGATATATACACACATACACATTCATGAATATGTGTATGTGTGTATATATTATATAATATATAATATTATGTGATAGTATATAGATATACATTCCCTCCTTGGTAAGGTATTCCTTCTCTAATATGGTTGAATAAACACACACACACACACACACACACACACACACACACCACCACCACCACCACCACCACCACCACCACCACATTTTCTTTATCCAGCAATCTCTCAAAATCTTTCAACAGAAGTTGAGTTACTTACCATGCCTTGAGTTTAGTGAATAATGCTGAAATGACTTTGGGAATACCATAATTTTTCAAGTTACTGATTTCAGTTTCTTTGTATATATGCTCAGAAGTTTCTGGATTATGAGACAGTTCTATTTTACTTATGCTTTGGGTTGTTTTCCTTGTTTGGTTGATAGGTTTTAGGAAACTCAATAGCTATACCATTGTTCAAGGCTTTCTTTATCCTCCCCAATGTTTATTGCTTGGCTTTTTTTATAATGTCATCCTAACAGATATAAGCTAACATTTTCTTGTGAGTTTGACATGTTTTACAAGGCCATCAGCAGTTCTGAGCACTTTTTCATACACCTAATAACATTTTATGTATCTTTTTTGGAAAAGTATCTACTTGATGCCTTTGCTCATTTTTATTAGTTATTAGTTTTAGTTATTAGCTTTCCAGAAGAGTGTTGCATGCATCTGTGCTTTCCTGTCTTGGATCTTAGCCCCCTTCAAGTATCTATATCTATGGCTTTGCAAACACTTCCCCGTTCCCTTCCATCTTATTGATTTATTGATTTGTTATGCAGAAACTCCTGAGTTTGATACAATCCCTGGAGTTAACTTCTGCTTTGTTGCCTGTACACTGAGAATTATATTCAAAGGTACATGGTCAAGATCAATGCCAAGAAGCTTTTCTCCTGTACTTTCTTCTATGAATTATTATGATTTCAGCTTACATATAAGTCCACAATCCAGTTGAGTTGGGTTTTGTGCATGACCTAAGATAAAGACCCAAATTCCATTGTTGCATGTGAATGCCAGTTTCTCCATTGTTTTTTGAAGAGATTCCTCCTTCCCTGTTGTGTATTATTGGCATCTTTGTTAACAAAAACTAGTTAATCGAGTATGTATGGGTTTATTTCTAAATTCTCTGTTCTGTTCTGTTGGTCTACAAGTCTGTTTTTAATGACAGTGCCTGCTTTGATTACTTTAGCTCTGTAGTTGACAGTGCCATTTTGTTTTGATTGCTATAGCTCTGTAGTATGTTTTTAAGTCAGGTATATGATACCTCTATCTTTTTCATCTTTCTCAAGACTACTTTAGCTATTAAGGGGCCTTTCTATGTTCCAAAATAATTTTTACTGGAAAATATTGTTATTTTTAATGAATGCTCATGCAATAGGTAATGATTTTTAAATGATTCAATAATTGCCACTCACAATTACTTTTTCATTATTTTTGTTTTTGGAGCTGGGAATGAAACCAGGACCTCATATGCACTTAGCATCTACCCAATCACTGAGCTGCATCATCAACCCAAAAATCACATTTTTAAATTAGTGAAATACATTTAATGTATATAATTGTATAAATCAAATCACATCATGAATCTGAGTCACCTTCCCACTTTTTCTTTCTCTACACTATGACCATATGAGTTCAAGTAACACTTAGCAACTCTCCTCTTCCTATCTGTCTGGGGAGAGAGATCTCACAGCTCACCTGCTATTCTAGTTTTTACTTAGCCTGTCTCTGCACATCAATTAAGAGCTCTTCATTTCATGTTCTCCATTCATGTGCAGAGAGGCCCTCACACAAGTGTAAATGTTCAGTGTGTATATGACATGGCTTCCCTCAGCTGTCCAACCTTAACAAAATTGCTTAGTCCCCCCTTTTTTTTCCTCAACTGCAAACTTTATGAATCACTGCAATTTTTTATTACACGTGAACATTTACTCAAATTTGCAGAAGCAGGAGAAAGCCAATGCCGTTTAACTCAACTGACTGCTGCCCTCTGAGGCTTGGCTCACAAAGCGAAATTCCCCTTGTACTGCTCTTGTGATTCATTTAAGTGGAGCAAACGTGCAGAATAGAAAAGATAAGCAAACACCAGCCCAGTCATAAACTGTGAGGTGGCCTCCAATGAAAACACTGGAAAGACCCTGACTGCCAGGATGCTCGGGGGAGGAAGGGAAGAGAGGACACATCCTCTCCTAAATACCCTCATTCACAACAGATGCCTGAGTCTTTAAGAGCCCCTCTATCATTGTAGCTCCACTGCTAACTCCATGGGCAGACTCTTCAGCCATGGAAAATGAAATCATGAGATTCAGTCTCTCACCCTAGGGGCTACCCTAGGAGAGAAATGGAGCACAAGCAAATTCTTTTCTACCCATTGCCCAGCATTTTGTCTTTCTGTCTGACTGAAGTTTCGCTGAAGCAGCCTTGCTCTGAAGCTGACTTCCTAGGGTCTACGCTGAGGGATTTGCCGACCTACTATTGATTATTTTACATCCAACCCACCTTGAATGAAGGCCAAATTGGACATGCTTTGATATTTAATTCTTCTGAGTTATATAATGAAATAAAAAACATAAGGATGTAGGTAGACTTGTGCCAAAAGGCTTACATCATTAGACTAGGGGTAAATTTATAGCTGTTTTCATTCATTTGCATTTAATCAGCCCAGAATTGCTGACTCTAGGTTCAGCAAGGACCTGACTGCCTGCTCAGGCCACAGGCTACAACCCACTGCTGGTGATGGGCAATGACTCAAGTTTCAGCACCACAGTCCACAGGTCATTTTTCACCTTGAAACTTGGCTGTACTGCCAGCCAATTACATAAACAAAAAGCTAGGGTTATTCTGGCACCTGAAGCTTAAAGAAATCTCGCAACCCCTTTGGGAGTACTGTAACCTCATAAGCCTTGTCTCTGGGCCCACTTTACCTGATGCAAAGCTCAATTCTGCCACTTACCTTAGAATCACATATTTAAAAGGATTATGGCTCTATAGTGATTGTATTACTATCATAATTATCTTTGAAGATCCCAAATATGACATCATCTTACATGATAGTCAGGCTTAGAATCAGCTTATATGTGTGTGTAGCCACTTGAGTATGTGGGCCAAAAAGTCAGGGAAAATTATTTCACCTCACTGAGCTTCATTTTGGCCACCAGTGAACTCAAGTTATTCACAAAACTGACCTCACAGGGTCAGGTCAGGTTGAAGTGAGATTTTATGGGGCAGGCTGGAGGGAGATGCGGTAAAGAAACTGTAGACATGACCACTCCATGATAAGCACTCCACGATATGGTTAGAAGGAAGGTTTTTATTGAGAGAGGGAGGGGGAGAGAAACAGAATATCCAGAGACATCTGGAAGAGTCCAGAGCAGAGAGAGAAAGTAGACTGAAAGTGGTCAGCAGACTGGACATGGCCAGGGTTATCTGTGTGTGGAGGGGGCGTATAACAGTGGTGGAGAAGGGAAAGCACACTAAGAATAGCGTGGCAGTGGCAGGGTATAAAGAAGAGTGGAGTCTGGGGCGAGGGGAGGGCCAGGAAACTGGAATGGGGGCTTGAAATGTATAATAAGTACTTGTGATAATACTGAAGGAAACTGGAGCCTAGCATGTGCTTTGATATGCAACCACAGTTATACGTCCATGAAGAGTCATGCGTCCCTTCTGCCTGTAATAAGGGAAATGACTCCTTTTGGCAGATAGGAACCTGTTTCACAAGTTTCTGAGGGATGCTGGCTTTTATCTAACCAGAAATCCTCCTATAGCCCAGATTGATCTCATTGCTGTATATATGGACTGCCTTTTGGAGTTTGGAGAACTGGAGTTTCCTTTGAACCTGAGAGGGATGATAAATGTAAAGGGCCAAGCACGTAATCAACACAATAAACAGTAGCTACTAGTATTAACTGGTTGTTAGGGGGCTTATTAAGTTCCCACAATGGGCCATTGACTGCATGTACATTGGCTGAACTCTTTCAATTAGCCGCTTTGCAGATAATGGAGCTGAATCTTACAGCAATAAAGGGAATAGCTGGAAAAGCCAACAAGTTTTGAACTGCAAACTCTAGCAATCCAGAGCATCAACAGGAGACACACACACACACACCTGCCTACGCTATCATTTACTGACTCTGAAAGTGTAGACAAGTTAATTAGCAGTACCCAGCCTCAGATTCTTATCTGCATCATAGCTATACAGTCAGGCATGGAGGATATACCTGTTTCCAACTACTGGGAATGTTGGGACAAGACAGTCCCTTAAGTCTAGAAGTTCAAGGCCAGTATGGTCCACATGAAAATACCTCATTAAAAGGGGGGTTAGGTATATAATAGAACCATCTTACAGGATTGTTAGAACAATTTACAAAAGATGAAATGCATAAAGCATTTGAACAATATTTAACACACAATGAGTGACACTATCATCAACGCCATCATGTGGATTATTAATATCCCATACTTCAAATAACTATTCCAGACATAGAGGCACACAACTTTTACTCCCAGCACTTTAGAGGCAGAGGCAGGTTGGTCTCTCTGAGTTTTAGGCCAGGCTGGTCTACACAGTGAGCTCCAGGACAGCCAGAACTAGATAGTGAGACCCTGTCTCAAAAAAAAAAAAACAAAAAAAAAAACCCACCAACTTTGACATTGTTAGTGAAATAATTCACGTGACATATAAGGGACAAATGGGCTTACCTCCACAAGATTATCCAATACGAAAGGAGATAATTTTCCAGACTTTTTATTTTTAAAATTAATTGATAAGATTGTATGTATTTATTGGGTGTCATGTGAGGTTCTGAAGTGCATATACATTGTAGAATGCATGAATCTAGCTAATGGGCACATGCATTACCTCACAACTGCTTTTATGGTCACTACATATAACATCTAGTCTCTTAATATTTTTAAATAATATAATGTTTCATAATTAACTGGCATCAAAATCAATCTCATTTTATTCCTCCTATCCAACAGTGATATTTTTAGCCAATAACTCTCCGATCCAGATGCCAAGCTTCCCAAACTTCGATAACCACACTCTACTGTGTTTCTGTGAGATTAGTTGTTTTAGGTTCAACACATAACTGAGACAGTGAAGTATTTGACTTTCTGTACCTGGCTTATCACATTTAAAATGATGTTCACTAGTTTTTCATGTTGTTACAAATAGCAAGAGTTCGTTACAGTGGCTGAGTAATATTCCTCAATGTGTGTGTACATGTGTGCGAGTGTGCATGTGCATGCATGTGTGTTGTTGCACTTTCTTATTCATTTCTCTGTTGATGGCACTTAGCCTGATTCCACATGCTGATTTCACTTTCTTTGGATATATATACTTGATAGTGGGATTGTTTGATTATATGGCCGTTCTTAACTTTTTGAGGAGCCTGCATACTGTTTTCCATATTCATTTATATTTCTGTCGAAGTGTAGAAGGGTTCTCTTCACTCCACATTCACTCCAGCACTTTTTAATATTTTGCCTATTTGATAACAGTTTCGCTAACAGGAGTGAATTCATATCTCACTGTAATTTTGACTTACACTTCCCTGATTATTAATGATACCAAATATTCTTCGTGTGCCCCTTGGCCATTTGTATGTCTCTTTTGATAAATGTCTATTACAGTATTTTTGATCATTTTAACAATATCATTGATTTTCTGACTGTTTCATTAGTTCCTCCTATATTTTATATATCAACCTCTTATGATGTTTAGTTGCAAATATTTCCTCCCATTCTGTAACTCCTCCTACTGTTGGTTCTTCCCTCCCTGTATGTAGTTTACTATAACCCCATCTCTTGTTTTCTACCTTTGCCTGAACTTTTTTGTTAACATTTGTTTATTTTTGAGCTTGTAGTTTAATTACAACGTTTCTCTTTTGCTTTGTTCCCTCAAAATCCTCCTATATGACCCTTCCTGTTCTACCTCAAATTCATGGCCTCTTTTTTCATCAGTTGTTATTGTATACATGTATGTGTTTGTTTATACATATATATGCCTAAATATAACCTGTTAAGTCCATACGATGTTGCGTGTGTGTGTGTGTGTGTGTGTGTGTGTGTGTGTGTGTTTTCAGGGCTGACTGGAACTGGACAACCAATTGGTGTACTTTTCCCTGGAGAGGGCCTCGGCTCCTGCTTCTGTCTTTCTTGGTCATCTGTAGTTCTTTGTGTGGAAAGGAGGCCTGTGGGCTTTTCCCCACAAAGTTTGACATGTGTCTTATTGTCCTCTGTGTGCAGTTCACTCAAGTTTTGGCAGTCATGTTGGTAAGACTTTGTGGATATAGTTTCTGATGTTGTTAGGAGATGCAGTCTAACAGGAGAGTCCCTGGTCCTCTGGCTCTTACAGCCCCCAAGCCCTCTCCCACAATATTGTCTGAGTTTCAGGTGCAGGAGGGTATTGTAGATGTATCTATTGGGACTGGGTTCTGCAGTTTGATTGGCTGTGCTTTTCTGTAGTGGCCTCTGTCTGTTGCAAAGAGAAGCTTCCTTAATGAAAGGTGAAGACGACACATATCTGGATATAAGGACAAATGTTTATAGAGTGTTGTTAGAGTTTATGCTGGTTTAGTAAATTAGTGATTGTAGATTCTTCTCCAATAACCGTGACTTCATTGGTGTTGAGTAGTTAGCTAGGTTTCTAGTACTGAGCATGATATCCCTCTTGTTGAGCAGCTCTTAAGTCCAGTTGGAAAGCTGCTTCCTCCCAGAGTTCAGAATGACTTACACTTCAAAAACAGGGCCCAGACACTCCTCAGCAGGAACTGACCGGAGTGTTCCCACCCGGAGGATTAGTTTTCATGAGACCATAAGGTGTATACAAGCTTCCAAAAGAGGGAAGCAACCAACAATCCTACCCAGCTATCATGGCCACAAACCACATCCATGACCAGCATGGCACAGTAACCCTATGGATGCAGTAGTGGTATACATACCTTAGTGGTTGCCTGTACTTTGGGGGTCATATTTTTGAAAACCATTAGGGTTAAGAGCACTGCTTGCTCTCCAGAGGACTCTTATTCAATTCCCAACACCCACATGATAACACAACCACCTGTAACTACAATCTTAAGTTATCCAACACTCACTTTTAGCCTCTATGAGTACTGCACACACGTCATGCACAGTACATTAAAGCAAACACTTATATATGTAAAAATCTTAAAAATAAATAAATAAAATCCCCCAAAAGATCATTAAGTGAATGAGTGCTAAATAGCATGTCTTCTATATATTCTTGTAGTAGTTTCATAGTTTGAAGCATTATATTTTCAGTATTTCATCCATGTAGAGATAATTTTGTATGCAATGAGATACTAATCTAATTTTAATCATCTGCATATATATATGCCCAGTCATCCCAAGACCATTTATTGAAGAGATTGTCCTTTTCCCCACTGTGTGTTCCTGGAACCTTTGTTGAAAATTGGTTGGCTGTATTTCATGGATTTATTTCTGGGCTCTTTATTCTGTTCCATTAGTCTATGTGTCAGTTTTAAGTGGGGTTTGGGGAAGATTTTGTAATAAGACAATTGGAAGAGGCTCATTGGACTGAAAAGGATAGGATGTATCGGATGAGCAGAAAAGAAGGTGTGAGAGCCAGGAACAGAGGAGAAGCAAAGCAGAATGACTTGCATAAAAGGAGAGCGGGCGACAAAGAAGTGCTCAGAAGTATTGTGTGGAATAGTAATGATTGCTCTGCAGAAATCCTACAGTGTGCTGGCTTCTCTCTATGGTGTCTAAAGGCAGATATGTAACTTGGAGATCATGACAATACATGATCCTCACTCTTGCATTGCTATTAATGAAACAGAAAGACACTAAGACTTCCAGAAGCTCAGTAAATGGGTCCCGCTGTGGCATTCTGTAGTTGCTGCCCAGCAATTTTAATTCAGGGAATTATTCCTTAGAGAATGGAATAAAGACCAGAAATTTATAGTCTCATAAACAGTAGATGAGGACAAGTGGTTGAACAAAGGATATTATAAAAAATGATATTTTATCAGCCATATTAACATGGGGAGGTGGCAGATAATATTGGGATCAGAGTTGGGATTATTTTCTGTTCTCTTCTGCACTATTTGTATGTCATAAAGGAAGTCACTTTTGCTTTTCTCATTATGGGCTTAAATGTACTTAGATGAAGAAGTAGTGCAATACAATGTGCAGATAGAGAGTCTCTGGTATCAGATGAAGTTTGGAACTTAAGCTTATTGAATGACTTCTATGGGGATTGTTTAAACTAAAACCCCGGTCTATTGTGTGAAAGTTGAAGATAGTAACAGGTATCTTGTATTTAGTGTTGCTACCCTGTGCTTTAAATTACATAATCCACATTGAGGCATCATCAGTATGCTTGATGCATATAGAGTGCTAAATAAATAGAAGGCACACACATTGACATCAATAAAAATAAGTGAACAGGTTAAATGATCTCTAACATGTCAGCCTCTCATATTCCCATTAGCCTGGACTTCATATTGCTACAGTTGAGAAACTTTAATATCTTCCTTTTAATTAATTTCTAGCTTTCATCTATATGTAAAACAAGTAGAATAAATAAGTAAACAAATGTTAAGGTGCCCAGTACAGCAATAGAAATGTGTGAAACTGTGTAGTGCAGGAATCGGGAAATTTGTTTCTAAGGAAGGAAAGAGATATGTTCAGTTCTACACCTCGTGCCAAGATTGCTGGGCATTGAACACATGTCTCTGAACCCCACAGGACCCAGGGTGAATATCTTTAGTGAACTTGGAAAATCCATCTAGCTTTTATGAGCAGAATGCTGGTACCATAAGGCTTCTTGTGTCTCATGAATGGATAATATGCACAGTTGCCTTTTGTAAGAAGCACACTCTAAATGTTGCTGTTGCTGCTATAACTGTGATAAACATCTTATTTAAAGACCCAAAGGGTATCAGTATTTTGTCTTATTGTTGTAAGCTGCCACTAGTCACTTGGCTGAAACTGATCATTATATTTGTAGAATGTGTACCTTATCTATAGTTTCTCAGAGGAAACTCCCTAAAAGAAGCTGTGTCCCAGAGAAAAACAGGAAATAATATACTAGCAACAGTATATACCAGAGATAAAGGAACAAGAGATTGATTTGCAAGTTCTCAGGTTCCTGGGTTCATTTCCTTGATCTGATGTTTTCTGGCTGTATGGCCTTGATCAAGCTGCTTAATCATGCCATGCTTCAGTTTCTCCCTCTTTAAAATGGAAGCAATGACTGTATGTGTTATAAGGGTTAAACAAGGTGACGAATGTTGCTGGAATATTGCTCATTGATGGAATGGGATATCCAGTAAGCATTGGCTATCATCATTATTAAAATAACAGAAACAATAAATAACCCTGGCATTGATGAGATGGAAGACATACAACCAAAAGGATAAGAAATAGAGGGAAGTCAAAAGAAAGATAAAATTAACAAATAACCAGCTCTCGTGAAGGGGTGTGTCACTGGCCCCTTCCCATAAACTCAGACCTGTGGTGCTTGTCCCCAAGGCACCTGCCCATGGGATAGGACGCAAATTTTCTTGCACTGCTGCTTCAACTTCAAATTCTGTGATTGTACCATAACTAGCCACATGAAGAAACAAAGGCCTGCAGTCATGGAGACATTGACCTAGAAGATCAACACCCACAATGAGAATATGATCCCATCACACAAAAGCCCACATCCATCAGCAGTGCATGGAAGCCTGCAGTGGTGTATCACACCTACCTCTGCCTACTGCCCTGCAACTCTGCAGCTGTGGTTCTTCTTAAGTGGCCACTGAGATTCGGGAGCAGACTGGAGGAAAATTGGAAACACGAGAGTGGGAAAGCTAGTCAGACTTCCCAGTGTCTCTTTGGAGGGTCAGATAGTAAAGACTTCAGACTTTGTGGCCAGATGGTCTGCTTCACGCCTACTCGGCTCTAATGTCATAACACAAAAGCAGCGATAGATGGTCTGTAAATGAATGGGCTTGGCTGTGATCCAATAAAACATTTTTATTGTATGATTTATGAAAATAGGTGGTAGACCAGATGTGGCCCCTGGGCCATAGTTGCTGACCCATAGTGACCCATACATGGACCTGATGCAATAACTCAAGTTGTCAGAAGGCCCTAGGTTAATACTCATATAAATGAAATATGATGTCATGCCAAGTAATGCTGTTGACTAGAGGTTATATGACCTAACAAAAGGGGCTTTGGACTGACAGTGAAGGGAGAGACAGTAACTGATTACGTCTAAATGGAGAAAGGAGCTTTTGTGAAGAAAAGAGAAACACTATGTAAAAGAGAATTGGAGAATAAGAAAGGTTTGCATTTGCATTAGGAAAGCACCAGAAAGGGCTCAGAAACAATACTTTTTGCCTCATTTTTCTATATTCTAATTTAGAGCTTGTAACAGGGATGAATAGTCACCCTTGTTTGTCAGAGACAGGGATAATGTGTTCATGTGCCTGTGTAATTGTCAACAGTGCCCTGTTTGGAAGACAACTGTTCTTCATTTGAAATGTATATTATATGACCAAAACCGTAAAAAAAATTTTAAGTGATTTTAAAATTGTAGCAAAAGTAGTTATGTGTCAAATAACTTTTCACAAAAACTTGAGCAGTAATACATCTATAAACATAGACTTGAGCCTACATAAGGGCAAATATGAGCTCCAAACCAGAGCTGGAGTCAAACCCAGCCTTATCCCCTTGTGCAAGTCTTAGATACTATGCTAAGTCTGCCTGCATCTCAACCACTCAGATGTAATAGTAAATAATGAAAATAGCAATCCCCGCCCCTATGCTATCCATCAAGGCCTGAGGCAGGTAAGAGCAGGAGAATTGTACCTGAGCCCCACCAGCTGCAACCATCAGGAGAGCAGGCCCTGCACCTCCCCTGGGCAGCGCAATAGAGCCAAACCTGTTGGCAGCAGTGTGAGTGAGCTAGCCCTGAATTTGTGAGTGTGAGAGAGCTGTCCCCCTTACTCGTCTGTCATGCAGCAGTGTGGGGTGGGGGAGAGATGCACCCCCTCACCCCTCAGTTCCTACTGTCAGCGACAGATGAGCAAGCTGACCCTCTTCCTTACCAACTACAGCACTTGGGAAGGTGGACCCTGCACCTTGCCTGGGCAAGCACACAAGAGTTGACCCTGTTAGCAGAGGTGTGGTCGAGCCAGCCCCGAAGTTGTGAGCATGGGAGAGCTGTCCTCATTATTCATCTGTCATGTGGCAGCAGGGACAGGGAAGAGATGCCCTCCCCCACTTGCCTATCAACTTCTGAGGCAAGTGGAGAAGCTAGCCCTGAGGTAATAAGAGTAGGAGAGTTGTCCCCACCCCTCATCAGCTGCAGCAGTAGGGAGCATGGCCCCTACACCTCACCAGGACAACACAGCAGAGCTGCCCTGAAGGTGTAGGTGTAAGAGAACTGACCCTGAGGATGTGAAAGCAGAACTAGCCTGGACAATGCTGGAGAGCTCACCTTGATGGTGAAGACAGGGGAGAGCTGGCAGGTTGACCAATCCTGCAACTACATTGGCCCAGAACCAGGGTTAAGTGTTGGCCCACCCCAATATCCACCCCATCTGTGATCTGCTGGAGCATGGGGGTGAAGGGGTAGAGTCAGTCCTGTGGACCCAGGGCTACAGGATCTCCATGACACAGGGAAACAATAGGATGTCCAGGACGAGTCCCAGTGAGGGCCCAGTGTGGATGGTGTAGCAGAGACCAGGAACCTTGAACCAGATCAATGACTCTTTGCAGTGAATGCCCTACATGTAAAAATGTATGGATAAAGGGGTTTACTGTGTGACTCACTGTGTCACACTGCAGCTTCCATAAAGAGATGTTTGTTTCTCTCCCCTCCCTTTTTTTTTCTTTAAATTGTATTCTGGAAGGGGAAGATGGGGGGGATCAGGAGGCATGATGTGAAAGACACAAAGAATAAATAAAAAGGAAGTTTTTTCTTTTTTAAAGAGTCCTTTGGGAAAATTCTCAGGAGTGGGATAGCCAGGTCATATGCTAGATTTATTTTACTCTACACTGATTTGCATATGGCTAGAATAGTTTATATCCTCACAAGCAATGTCTAAGGGACCCTTTCCCCATCCTTGCTAGTGCTTGTTCTCTTGATGGTTGGGGCAAGACAAAATCTTGATGTGATTTTATTTGTATTTCTCTGATGGCTAATGATGTTAATAAAGTTTGCCAAGTACCAAAAGAAAAGAGTAATCTTGTTATATATAGATGGGCTTGCATATGGTAAATATTATATTGTTTTATTTCTGTCATTTTATATACAAATAGACTAACTGAATGGATTGGGATGCAAAGTCACACTTCATATGCAGAAGATATGACTCAGAGTGACTTCCTTGTCACTGGAGACAGTCAAGCAGATTCAACATCACTTAATAGTGATGTTGGAAATAAAGTCTTGCTCTTCCAAGAATGGTCTATGAAGTTGTTGACACAAAAATCACAGGTTCTAATCTAAACCTAATGAATTGAATAAAAATCCTCATTTTTAAGAAACAACAGTTGATACAATCTCTATAATGAATTTAGACATTAGTGGATAATAAGAATATATAGATCATACAAAAGCTTCTCTGAGCCAATTAAATATTATAGAATCTATAGGGCTTAAGTGTATAAAATAATGTCACATGGGAAGACCTAGAAATATCTAGTAGACATCACTCAGTTGGGAAAGTTAAAAATGGCCCTTTCCACCAGAGTTGAAAGGCACAGTACCAAGTTCAGTGCTACCTCCCTTTATAATCTTAAGTACTTCTCTCGGGTAGGTGCAAATAGACTGTAGGGACACTCTTCATTGGAATTGCTTTTAATCTGAGGTCTCATACCCACCTTGGACATAGAAGCTCATTTCCTGCTCCTGCTTGCATTTGTTTTTAGACATTTCTCTCCTTTCCAGGAAATGTCTGCCTGGTTGTTCTCTATGTGCTGCAGGTAGAGTTAAGTATTCCATTAATACTGAACAACTCACACACAAATAGATAGTTTAACCTTAGATTATTTCCCCAAGGCCTGAAGAGGTTAGTACAATATAAACAGAATTGGGTGAGCTGGTAGAGTATTTAGTAGAATCTTAAAAGAAATGTTTCTCTCTCTGGGCCTGCCTGGTGGTGGCTGGAATGCAGCTCAAATGCTTTAGCTCTTTGTAAACCTTTATCCTCTGTCCCTGACTCAAGCTTTCTCATTTCCCTGGCTGTCTGAATTATGCACAGGATGGACTATGCTGACCCACTGGGATGCATCAATCGCTTCTTAGATCTCATTTATGGCTCTATTATTCTGCGACTGCTGAGAAGCCCACTGTAATTTTCCATTAGAACATCACACAGAACAATAGAATATCTTGTTTTGAAAGCATGAAGGCAACAATTAAAGGAAACGGGTTTTAAGGAGAAGCGTATGACAGAAGTGTGAAACTTGTAATACACTAAACCTGAGAGAATTCCATGTTGATAATGATGTTTCTCTTATTATCCCTGAACCTTCTAACACCCCTTCTGTACCAAGTAGTGTGTTTTTAGATGATGATGATGATGATGATGATGATGATGATGATGATGATGATGATGATGATGGTGAATAGGAAAGACTTGGGTCCTGCTCTCACTGACATGGACCTGTAGCAGGCAGTTGTAACAAATAGTCTCAACTATTATCAGCACTACTTGAATCTTTAGGTATAATAGGAGGTTTTTACAGGTGGCCTGACCTGCTCTAAGGATCAAGGAAGACTTCCTTGAGGATGTGACATGCAGGAGTTATCTAGACAAAGGAGGCGTGGGAATAAGGAGAGATCCTTCCAGGAAGAGTGAAGCCTATATGCAGGAGCTTCCACAAAGCAAGAAGTAGATGGATTTGAGTCCAAGAGAAAAGTAAAAGGGAAAATTTAAATTGAAGAAACTGTTGAAGCATCAACTGCCTGAGTGGGAAGATGAGCCTAGAAATGAGACAGGAACAAACCTATGCTCAGTCTTAGAGGCCACGTAGGCACTGCACTTTACCCCAAGACCCTGAGGAACCACTGAGCATTAAGGGAGAGAGTAGCTTGATCATATTTGAGTTCTATGATGACCATGAATGGGCTGATAGAAGACAGAGATAATGACTACTTGCACTGGAAAAGTGGATGTGTCTATGAAATACATCTCAGTTAGTCCGGCTAATAACATGCTTTCTATCCTTGAGTCTGGTTGTTTGTTAACACTTGAAGTAATTTTCCATTCTCAAAACCTCAGATCTACTGCTTTCCCAGAGTCACATGAAGCCAATGTAAGTGCTAATGAAAAATGGCAGTAGATCGTGAGGGAAAGGAAAAACACCAAAGGCCAGCCTGCATCTGCTGGCTCCTATCCCCTAGTTTCTAGGGACAGACAGTGCTCTGATGCAGTCAACAGAGAAAAGGAGGCCCAGAAAGGCAGAGTTGCCTACAGTCAACCCATGGTCCATAAAGATATTACTACAGTGAAATGTGATGAGATGTACACCCAGAAAAGATTATTAATAACTAATGATCCTGTGGCTCTTTCACATTAAAGACAGGGCTCATCTGGAAAACCTGAGTAGTAAGCTGGACTGTGGGCACTGTTTATATGAAGTGGAATGATAAAGCTCTCACCTCCCTCTGAATTCAATGAACAGTTACCAAGTACCAATTAGCAATTTGTACACTTTTTAAAAATGTTTTATTTAGTAATATGGAGATTTTGATTTTTATTTATGTCTATAGTATACTTGTGTATGATGCATGTGTATGTGGGCATGTGTGTACGTGTGTGTGTGTGTGTGTGTGTGTGTGTGTGTGTGTGTGTGTGTACAGAAGAAAGATTTATGGAGCTGGGTCACTTTGACCTTTACATGCGTTCCAGAATCTAGACTCAGGAAGTCAGACTTGAGCAGCCTGCACTTTTACCTACCGATCCATCTCACTGGCCAACCATAAGGCCTTTTTATTGAGAAACTATGTGATGGAAACCATTGTGGAAGGCAAAGATTAATTAAAATGAACATGACTCTGATTTACATACAGTTTACAGTTCTGAGCAAAAGCTGATAGTCTAGATATTAACCAAATAATTATATTGTTTACTTTAAAACTACAGCCAAATGTGTGTGCTGTCTATGATGTTCTGTGAAAGGAGACTCTGTGGACCCCATAGTGTAATGAACAATACTCTGGACAGTGAAAGGAGGTTCTAGCCTAGACAATAAGCTACAGAGTGATAACTGAACTGAGAGTATATACAAGGTCAATGGAAGAATACAAACTAGAGAATGGTGACCAAATGAATTAACTTGGTAAAAAGCTACAGAATGCTTGCAGGTGCCAGTGTCATGATCAGTAAGTGATGTACAGATGAATTAAACCAAATCTACATGCCAAAGGAGGAAATCTTGCCAGTTATTAGTAGTGTAAATTTGCACATTATCTTTGTCTCAGCCTGTAAAACAAAGAAAATAACATTTATCTTGTCGTATAATGCTATGGCAAATCTTTAAAGCCCTTGACTCGTCACCTGGTGCATAAGTGGTAAATTCTGTACTGACCTGAGCCAGGGAGTCATACAGCGTGTGTGAGAAGAGGCATTCTACAGTGATCGCAGACTGAATATTTTAATCAGGCTATCTGGGTTCAGACCCCAGGTGCAGTACTTACAGGCTCTGTGACTTTGGGCAAATGACAAACTTTCTACTCTTAAGTTTCTTTTTTTTCTTTTTTTTTTTTTGAAAGTAAGGTAATGGAAATGTCTAATTCAAAGGTTTCCTGGGAGTGCCAAAGGAGATAATGCATCCCTGGGTGAAAAATTGCTCAAGTAAACAACTGGGCTAAGTGTTTTAGGTGTATAAGGCATTGTTTTGCACAGGTAAACGTGTAGTTCATTATTATTTTTGTTCTTATCACTCTAAGTAAGAGAGTGCAACTAGATAAGACCAAAGAGAATCTCGATCTAGGCCTTAAAAACTGAATAAGTATTACATAGAAAAAAGGCTGATAAACCTTTGCTCAAGCTGTGGGACAGCAATTGCTATTGTGAGGATTGGCCTGGGATTGCACACTCAAGAGAATACTAAGAAAAGGCTGCCAAGGAGTTGAGATAGTGTTTGCTTCATAAGCATGAGGACCTGAATTTAGAGCCTCCAAGCAAAAAAAAAAAATCAAGAAGAGTGTCATATTATTTGTAATCCCAGCACTAGGATGCAAAGACAGGAGGAGCTGTAGGGTTTGCTGACCATCCAAACTAGTCCAATCAATGAGCTTCAGGCCAATGAGAGATTCTGCCTCAGAAGCTAAGATGAAGAGTAAGGAAGATACTCAGTGTTGACCTCTAGCCTGCATGCACACCTACACACACATACATGCACATGAACACATACACAGAGAGAGGGGAAGATAGAGAGGCCACTGGGTTGCTTCTGATGAACACTTCATCCAGCTGTTCACAGGAGCTGGAAGGCAGGATGATGTGGCAAAAAAAAAAAAAAAACCAGCATCAGCCTTTAAATCAGACAGACTTGGGTTCTAATCCATCCATCCCTGTCCATTCTCTCTGAGTTATTTTGTACTGGTTACTTCACTTCACTGAGCTTCAGCACACCAGTCATTTAAAGAAAGAAGGTATAGTGCTCTTGCCCACAAAGCCATGAGCAATAAACAGAATAAGGTGTGTGAAGTATTCAGTTCCACATATGATACAATAAAAGCACTCAGTGTTGCTTGCTGTTCTTGATTGTGCCTCATTATGGTTATATTGGCAGAAAATGTTGGAATGTGTTCAGTGTGGGGGGTTAACTATATTGAACACAAGGATATGCCATATTGCCATACTCAACAGTAGAGTATCCAAAGAAATAACATTAATAGTCAGGTGATCAGAGTTCAAGTTACATATATGACTTTGAGAGGTGTACATCATAGGGTCTCAATAAACCATGAACAAATAAATTACATTCCTGAGAAGTGATAGTATTTAAACAAACACATACATAGGTAATTTTGGTCAAGCCCCATTAATGTTTTTCCATTTCTGTGAGAGCACCTGTTTTATTAACTACATCTAACAAACATAATTTATACATTGTATAACAGTCTATAAGGATTGACATATAGGTTATTTAACTGTTGTAATTATTACACTTTTAGTATGGGTCAAAATTAAGTCATCTTCAAATATATCAAATGTTTCTATATTCAGTGAGTTCTTAGTTTGTGGGATGTAAATAACTTGAAAGCCTGACTATTTTCACTAAAAAGAATTCTGTGTTGTCTCCTTCCATAGAAGACAATTGCAAATGCATATATGTATGCAATGTTGCTTGAAGTTTCAGGAGGTTTAGAAAGTCCATAAAGCCCATTCATAGTCCCATCTCTGGGGCTTCAGATAAATACCAGTGATGTAAACTATGTCAATATGAAGCAGAACACAGAAATTGAAAGGCCTTACTGGACCAATTGAGAAGAAGAATAACCTCTATACTACTGCTGACCAAAGGATATGTGAATATGTTGATAATATGACCCAATCCCAGCTCTTTCTTCTATTTGGCAGAATATATGTTTTACACTCCCTATCAGTGTGTCTCTGTAATTGAGCTGAGTAAAATGCCATGTGTGTGTGATATCTTCATTTTTAGGTCTCAGTGTGCTGCCCCTTCCCTGTGAGGTCTTGAATCCCGGAGACCTCTCCAGGCTCTGGCTCTAATCCTGCTATCCCCTCCTCCCTTGTGCCCGTCTAGGGCACTATTCCATTTGAGAAAATGCACAGCATGACTCAGCACTGGGTACTGCAACTACTTAAAGGAGAAAGAACAATTCATAACAACACCAAAAGTAAATTCAATACATTTAACATGGAATACAGCATCAAGATTAGTAACATAAAATGAAAGTATTCGCAGCACTGGACAAGGTATATTATCATCCCAGGTTGCTTTTAACTTGGCCTTTGTACAGTTCTAACTACTGAGGGTTATAATCACAAGAATATATTTTAGTATTTAATTCTCAATATGATGCTGATTCTACATGTCTATTTGGGCATTGCCCAAAGAATTCCACCTACTAGTGAACCAACAAGATTACTAAAGCAAAGGTGATCGCCACCAAGCATGATGAACTGAGTTCAATTCCCAAGACCCACATAGTAAAAGAAGACATGTGAATCCTACAAGGATGCACATCATGGCATATGTGCTCCCCAACACACCACCCCAACAACACACACACACACACACACACACACACACACACACACACACACACACACACACACACAAAATGTAAGTATAGTAACGTTCTTGAAAAAATGTACTGGGTTCTCAATATGAAGCAAAATAACTGTTTCGTACATTTGGTTTGTCATTCCTATCTCTTTCCTCCTAAGGACAGAACACACTTGGATACAATCAAGCATACACCTACGTCTGTGTCTGCATACTTTGTTTGCATGTTCGTGCCTTTAGGTGTGTAAAATGTGCTCAGTTATTGAATTTTGAGTCCTAATGGTAAATGAAAAGGTTTTAAACAGGTAATTAACTAAGTACTGCATATTAGAGGCATTTCTTGTTCTCTCTGGTAGCTTCATCACCCTTCTCAAGGCTTCCGTTTTGGAACTGTCCGGGAAAGCAGTGCTGAAGACTATGTACGGCAGAGCTTCCCAGAGATGCATGAGTATATGAGAAGGTACAACGTACCAGCCACCCCTGATGGAGTACAGTATCTGAAGTGAGTGTCACCCCCTTGGATCCTAAAAGTTTCAATAAAGGAGAAATCATTTTGGTTTTGCCTGTCTTTTTTTTTTTTTTTCAATATGGTGGACAAAAATCCCTACTGCTGTGTTCAAAAATAGCACCTGCAGGGTCTGTACAGCTGGCTCAGTCAATAAAATGCTTGCTGGACACACACAATGGACAACATTTGGGTCCCCAGTGCCCAAGTAAGACTCAAGGCACACACAAACACAGCCCGTGATGGACAAGTAAAGGCAAGAGGAATCTGGGGTCCTCTTGGTCAGCCAGTCTAGCCAAGTCAAGGAACTCCAGGTTCAGTGAAAGACCTGTGTCAAAAACTAAGGTAGAGCATGATTAAGGAAGACACCACATGTCTGCTTCTTCTAGCCTTACACACACACACACACACACACACACACACACACACACACACACACTTATTCACCAACACATAAACACATACACATAAACACACAAAGAAATAACTCATACATTGTGAGATCTAAAAGACAATATAGAATGCTGTACAAGAAATTAAATGACCTAGATTACCAGTTATCTACGTAGTCTACAGTTTGCAATGCCTTTGGTGAAAGAGCCAGTAGGGTCATTAGTGGAGTGGATGGCAAGGGAAGAAAATGTTGGCTTAAACAACAATGCTGAGAGGATTAAACACATGGGGAATGTGGCCAAAGGATAAAGTGTCCCAAAGCAACCTTTCCCTTCAAAGTGAATCCCTAAGCCTGTGGAATGCCTCATTTTGCCACAAGGAAATGGAAATTTATCTCAGAGATTTCCTGTGGGAAAGAAATAAGATAGAAGACAGCGACTCCTATGCCTGCATCCTTCTCATCAGAATTTATGAGACGCAATCAGAGGCAATCATGTTGCCATGACAGATTATCAGAGCCTGTAATTCAGTAGGGTCAAATGCCAAGCAGTGCAGTGATGAGTCTGCTGGTCTAGTCTGCCTGGGAGAAGGGACTGAATGGCTTTCAGCTTCTGCAAGAGGGGTACCTGTCCTCTCTCTCCTGCCCGATAGCTTCGGGACAACAATTTGCAGCATCCAACCTCCAAGTCCCCACCTCAGTTCAACATCAGGAAACCAGTTTCTCAATGTTAATATTAGACTTTTCCCAGTGAACAATAAGTTGCCTCAACCAATTTTTCAAAAAGGAAAGGACATCAGGCTTTGTGTTTCTCGAGAGATCTAGCAATAGCCCCTTCAGCAATTTTATGGATTTTTTTTAAACTAGAATTCAGAGAGACTGGAAGCTGTGTGCTCTTTGGTTCACAAAATTATTTATGAAGTTTAAGTGCTACAAAATGACACTTATTTTGCAAAAACATCAAAACATTAGAGTCCCTTTCTGACACACTTTAGAACTCCCTTGCCTCCCAGACTCTCTTCTGTTTCTTCTCCAGACAGTTGCACAGGTGTGAGAGAGAGAATGGGATGCCAGACAGATAGCAGGGGCTCTCAGCAGTGGTTGGTAAACAGGGCTCTGCCAGCAGCATGTCAAGATGAGGTGAACCTTTCCTCAGTGTCCAGCAGCTCCCCTGCACTCAGAGCTTTAATTTTTCCCAGTGGCTCTACCTGAGAAGGCCTTCATCTGATGCCCAGTGTCACAAAGGTAGGACATTTCAGAAAGTGATATAGCTAACAGGTGGCAGAATATATATATAAACTAGGATTCCAGCTTCATGCTAGTTCAGAAATCATAATGGAAGAGTCTTTAAGGATTTAAGAATAATCCATGATGCAGGTGTACCCATTTTGTAGCTGGTGTGAGGGAGCCAAACAGAAGTACAGACTCTTGAGCTCCATCCCAAACTCACTGCATTTTTCCAAACTTCTCAGGTGACCCATTGATTGACATAAAACAGGAATACAGGCAGAGCTTATTGTCAGTGTCTCCTCACTTCTTTCTGGGCCTGTCACTACTTTTGACCTAGTCACTGTGGATGTTCTTAGGCAACACTCCAAGCAACCATAGTTCTCATACTGTCTTGCAACCCCAGCATTCTAGAGCTCGGACCTACAACATTCAGGGTCATCAACATAGGTTGCTCATTTATTTTATTATGTTAGAGCATGACTAATTTTGTAGTATGTAAAATATAGTTTTAAATGAATGCCTGTAAGACATGATTCTACAATAGATGAAGCTGGAGGCTGTGCCAACTACAACAATGATTCAGCCAGCCTAGAACTACTTATGACTGGATCACACCAGTCCACCTCCTCCTCAGTGACTCAGATCCCATGAAAGTCTATGAGTTCATTGTGTCTAGCCTTTTCATGGCATAGAAATCAATCAAGGCCAACTAACCTCACTATGCAATTCAAAACCATGAGTGTTTATTCAAGGATATTAGTGACACAGGGCTCAGAAAT
This sequence comes from Peromyscus melanophrys, assembly GCA_902168415.1. Classification (NCBI taxonomy): domain Eukaryota; kingdom Metazoa; phylum Chordata; class Mammalia; order Rodentia; family Cricetidae; genus Peromyscus; species Peromyscus melanophrys. The sequence continues at coordinate 52,148 of CABHPR010154099.1, forward strand.
TACTGGTTTCAAAAAAATGTATATGAACCTCAAGGATTTTTCCCTATTTATCTTATTTTAGCATAGACATTTATGGACTATTGGCATGTTGCTGTGTAGCCCTTTTCAAGGTGCATTCTCTTGCTATGGTAATATTTTGATTAAGGACACATCTTCAGACTAGAATTTGACTTTATTACCTAGATTCCATTAAGATGCCTCATCAACAGCTCCTAGGAAATAATTCACACTCCCCAGACCCTTTATGAACTCCCTCTTGCTAGGGATCTGTGTAGTGTTTTCATTTTAGTTGATGTTAAACATGTCAAAATTAAGTTATTGTGACTTAAGTGAAATATTCCTGGAAAGATAGATGCATTCTGCAGTTTCACTTCCTGGAAGAATGGGAAAACAATTTAATGGCAATTCGTGCCAAAGAGAAAACCATTTATTATGTGTCTATGTGAGGTTCAGGCAACATTAGCAATTTCTTGCCTGGTGGTGAATCTCACCTGTGTCTATGGACATCCTTCTCTTCCAAATTGTTAATGAGCCCTAACCATATTCTCCTCTAAGATTATATGCTACTTCTCTGTATTGGATCTGCACAACCTCACTCTGGTTTTAGGAGTGGAAGGACTGAGGCCACATTAAATAGAGAAGTATTGTCTTGCAAAGCTGCTTAGACAAGTCTAATAGTAGAAAAGTCTTTATTATGAAAGAGAAACTATTTAAAGGGTAAATGAGATGGTGAAAGAAAAGAGGGAGGAGAGAGAAAAAGAGAGGATATGATCATTAGTAAAAAGAAACTATTAAGAAAAGTAGATTGGGGAGAGAAAACAGAAGGACAAGAGAGAGAGAGGATATGATCAAACTATTACATGCATGCATGAAAATATCAGAATGAATGAGAGTAGTGACTCAAGTCTGAACTCTACTTATCATGAGATGGAGGCAGAAGTGCATGTGTTTGAAGTCAGCCTAGAATATGTGGTGAGACTTTGTCTGAAAGAGAGGGGGGAGGGAGGGAGGGAGGGAGGGAGGGAAGAAAGGAAGAAGGAAGGAAGGAAGGAAGGAAGGAAGGAAGGAAGGAAGGAAGGAA
>CABHPR010154099.1:53238-64338 GCA_902168415.1 Peromyscus melanophrys
GAAGGAAGGAAGGAAGGAAGGAAGGAAGGAAGGAAGGAAGGAAGGAAGGAAGGGAGACTAGGAGGGAGGAAGGGTGGAAGGGAGAGGTGGAGGAAAGAAATTTCACAATGAAACTCATTATTCTTTATAATTAATTACACTAATAAAAAGAAAAATCTTAAGTGTATAAATTTTATACTTCAGAAAAAGGGACTTGGGATGGCTGAAAACAAAGAAATTGCCTGGCTGGCTTCCTTTCAAACTCTGCGTTCCCTGTAAGGGTTGTCCACCCTGTGATTAGACACAGCTTTCCACTGGGTCATGTATGCACCCATATTCAAAACAATAGAGAACTCTCACGAAGGACACTGAAGATATTTAATGGCAACTTAAGCCCATTGTCGATTAACTGGTACAAGCCTAGTGGACCCAAATTAAATTACCCTGAACTACCTATGCAGTAAGAAGAAACAGGACCCCCTGGAGACAGATTATTAAATTGAACCACTAAGATCTGTTACATAAGCTCCACCTTCAATTTATTGGACATTATACCATGGACTTAAAGAGACCACAAATTTCTTTTCTCCAAGAACACTAGATCTTTTCTAAGTATTTCCTTGGTATCTATTCCTAAATACAAAATTATAGTCAATTTCTGAATAACAAAATGGTGATTGTGACAAGAAGAAATAAAAGTTTCAACACTGATTCACAAGAACACTTGTCTCCAGCACTTAACCAGGTGTGTGGCCTAAATCAAAATACTTCAAATCTCTGAGCCTTATTTCCATCATTATTTGTTTCACAGTCCTGATGAATAATTAAATGTATGTAGGATACTGAACGCAGTACTTAACACAAGTTACTTTGATAAATAATAGAAATTAGCCTTCCCTATGCACATTCCTATTCGATTAAGAGTTACATCTGGCTTTGATGTTGGACTTAGCAGTTAGAAGTGGGGTTGGTAGACAAACCCATGGGAAGGAACTGGTACACTCTAAAAGGAATGCCTATTTCCCTGATACCTATTCCACAAGTGAATGAGATGCCAGCAAGAGCTGGCAGCTGACAAGTTTGTGCTGCCCTTGGTATCCATGTTTCCATCCCCAAACCAAAGCCAACTATCAGGCTACTCCTTCCTACCCAGTAATGAACCATGTTCATTCTGTTTCCTTTGGTTTTAAATATAGGAATGATCCAGAGAAACTAGATGCCTTCATCATGGACAAAGCCCTTCTGGATTATGAAGTATCAATAGATGCTGACTGCAAGCTTCTGACTGTGGGGAAGCCATTTGCCATTGAAGGTATCAATCATTCTTAGTCCACTTTTGCCCAGGATGTGCTGTCTGCGAGCCTAGCAAGTCACAGGTGCCAGAAGCAGAGAGTGATTCATCTTCCCTTGTTTTCATTTTCAACTCACAAGCACTCAGCTACTAAGTTTGTTGACATTAAAGATTTATTTTTCACCACTCAACAAATTTTTATTTGCAATATTGTTAGAACAAAAAATAATAGTTTCCAAAACGATGATGTCAGTTCAGGTACCAGGGAGTAATAGTCATAAGGATTCTAACACTATTTAATGTGAATTTGTGTTTGTGTTTTGTTTTGTGTTCTGCGGTGGTAAGGATCAAATCTTGGGCTTTGTAGTTACTAGGCAACTGCAACTGCTGTACCACAGATCTGTCCTAGCCTCTATCTAATGAGCATTTTTGATGAAGGGTCAAATACCATAATGAATCTGATTTTAAAAAAAAAATATGATAGGACTCTGTGTATCTTATGTATATCCCAGACAATGCCAACCATGTGTGGGTTACATTGCCTGTTTGATGCTGAATCTCATTGGTATCTGAAGATAGTTTTCTCTTCAATTTTTGATGAGCCTTATCCATGTTCTCTTGTGAGTTTGGGCTTGAAACAATCTCATGGAGGTGCCAAAGTTGTTATTTCTAGAAATCTGTGCTTTCTGTGATAATGCAAGCCTGTGAGAAGAGTCCCAATGTTGATGAAATCTAGTCTACTCATTTTATGCACAAAAAAGACCAAGAACTAATATTATATCATATTTTCATGCCCATATAAATTAGATGACAATACTGGAATTATAATCTAAACATTGTATTTCCCAAAGAATGTTATCTGAGAGTCTGGGAATAAATAGAAAACACCAAATTCTGAGTTTTAGTACCCTTTGGGGCCTTAAGCAAAACCTTGTTTGAGCCCCAGGATTGCTTTTTTCGCACTGGCAACAAGTTTTGCTTCCAAATAGATCAACCCATCAATCAAACTTCAGGACTAAAGAAGCATTGCTTTGTCAGTATTTTCTCTCATTCTGAACAACAGTTGATATGTGGACTATATAGTTTGAACCAGCAAATTCCATACCTCCCAATTCCTGGCTTCCCCTCCCTGACAGTACAGTCTGGTGCTCATACACACTTGTCACAAAACATTTTGGTTTAAAACAATTTCATGGAGTGCCAAAGTATTGCTTGTTGTATGTGCTTTTGTGTGTTAGTGGGGGTATAAGACTATTCTGGTTTCAATCTCACAACCATAGTTGGTCTCTGTCTCCTCTAAACGTATCAGTGGATTTTTTTCTTCAGACTTTGTGTTTTTAATGAATAGGAATTATACAGCTACTGTCATTTTTTTCAAGTCTTTTTGTAGGCGCTATAAGTCTCCTCTCCAGGCAAGATGACAGTGATAAAACTTAGAATGTCAGGATGAGAGATAGGTGGTGGTAGCATTGTTCTGTTAAGACTAGAATATGAATATATATATATATATATATATGTGTGTGTGTGTGTGTGTATACATATGTATAATTCTGTGTATATGTGGTGTGTGTATGAGAGGGGGAGAGAGAGAGAGAGAGAGAGAGAGAGAACTAGAAAACTCAATAGCCTATTTAATGTAACAATAGAAAAATCCATTTTGTAGCATCTAGGGATACAGAGAGACATTTTATTTATGTCCTAGATGTGTGGGGTAATTGAGGTCCCTTCTACCATTAGTGGTTGATAACAACAAATCATTGTAGAGGACATAAGAATAAGGGGCTCTATTTTCCACCTTTGTCTCCAGGGAGCAACCCCATCTTGTCAAAAAGTAGTGGTAAGATGGCTTGTTTGCCTCTGCTGGACCTCAGTGCCAGATGCCACACAATTAACTCCCCACTGGTTTCCTTTTTACATTTCCATCTGTGCTCCTGAGACTACGTGTCTTGTAGTTCCTATCATTCTAGACAATGCTTTGTTCTCAAAGAGAATAAGTAAATAAATAAATGGCACAGTCAAAGAGCAAAGATTTGAGAAGAGTAAGCATGACCATCACTGTTGGTTCTCCTCTCTGAATGAATGAAATGTGTGTGATGGTCAATAATATCAACATGACAGGATCTAGAATCAACTAGATGAGCCTCTAGGCATGCTTGTGAGGGATTGTCTACATTAGATAAATTAGATAAGATTGGCTTAACTGAGATTGAAAGACCCACCCTGAACATAGGCAACACCTTTCCGTGAGCTGGAGTCCTAGACTGCTTTATGTTCCTGCTGCCATGACTTTCCCACATGATGGATTGTACCATCAAACAATGAGCCAAAAAGTAACCTTTTCTTCCTTAAGTTGCATTCTTGTCTGGTACTTTGTTATAACAACAGGAAAAGTAACTAATACAGAATGTAAATAGGAAAATTTAATAAATACTGCCCCATGAATGAGTTTAAAACCTAAACTCAAAATATGTCAGTCAGCTCTCCATCCCTGTGACAGACTATTTGAAATGATTTGGGGAGCTGACAGTTCAAACAGTGCATGGTTACTTGGCTGTTGTTCCTGGGCCTGTGTTGAGGCAGAACATTATGGCAAAGAGAACATGGTAGAACAAGCCTGCTCACTTCATGGTGACCGTGAAACAGAGATCAAGAGAGGAAAGGGCACAGCAGGGTACTAACTAGACCCTTAGAAGAATATAGACAATGGCCTACTTCCTCCAACAGAGGAAGAGAGCCCAACCACTCAGTAATTCAGAGCCTTCACACCCCAGTCACCTCCCAAATGCCCAACCTTTAAACAATGCTGCATTGAGAACCAAACCTTCAACACAAAAACTCTCCAGGAACATTTTAGATTCACACTATAGCCCAAAACTTAAACAATACAAAGGGATGTCATTTATAAGAAAGGTGAGGGAGACTAGTGAAGAAAGTCAATAAGCTGGGAGTATAGTTCCTTGGCAAGTACCTGCTTACCATGCATAAAGCCTCAAGGATAATCCCAAGCATTGCAAGAAAACAAAACAGACCTAATAATTTTTTTTTCTTTTGGATTTTTGAGACAGGGTTTCTCTGTCTGTCCTGGAACTTGCTCTGTAAACCAGGTTGGCTCAAACTCAGAGATCCTCCTGCCTCTGCCTCCCGAGTGCTGGGATTAAAGGTGTGCATCATCATCATCATCATCATCATCATCATCATCATCATCATCATCATCACCACCCAGCAGATCTAGTAATTTTTAATGCTGATTTCTTGTTCTTGATTTGGTCTTTTGAGATTAGTCTCATATAGCACAAGATGGCCTCATACCTCATAAGTGGGTAGTAGCTGGTCCTGCATTCTTGCTCTTCCTTCTTCACCTCCTTACTGCTCAGTGTCCAGGCAACACCATGCCTGGCTTTGAATTCTAATCTTTTTTCAGTGTTAATCTCAAGGATTTCTTAGAGAAATATGTTCAAATGTTACCTTCATTTTTCATGAAAACTTTACATTATTATGTTTTCTTTGGCAAAATATAGAGTTTTTGAATTTATAAAAATGTGAGAGCGACTATTAGACTGGACTACGTACATATAAAAAGAGTCATCAAAGTAATTCCTGACCAGCAATTGCCCATTTGGCACATAGGGACATTGCAGGTGCCTATCTACAGCAATCTGTCAGATCTGGAACAATGCTAGCATGAACTGATTGTGTAATTAATGATGTATTTCCAATTATGTAACTCATCAATTTAAATTCAAACTGGTACCTAGTTCACTTATTAACGCAGTAACTCAAATTTACACTGAGAGTTTGCACACACTTTCCCAAGTGTATAAATAATTTCAGGAACTTGGAGGGAAAATAAAGTCTACTGATTCCTTCATTCTGAATATACATTGGATCAACACAATATTGAGCACAGACTGAGTAGGGTGGCCACTGCCATCTTCTGGACTCTAGAATCTAGAGGTTGAAGCCACTCAGAATTCATATGAAATCTAGTCCTCACTGCAATGGTAGTAGGGAATTAGTGATTAGACAGAGTGATTCAGTAGATCATGAGGATTCTAACTACAAAGAAATGTCATTAGTACCCATATAAAATGGGCCCATGGGAGCTCTTCGCCACATGAAGACACAGCAAGATAAGCCATCTATGAACCAGAAAGGAGATCTTCATGAAACACTGGATCTGCCCACGGCTGTCCTTGAACTTCCCAGAACCAGGACTATAAGAAATAAATGTCTTCTGTTGTTTGTAAGCTACCTTGTCTCTGAAATTTGTTATGGTAGCCCAAAACAAGCTAAGATCATTACTAAATACTACCCCCCAACTTCACCTTTCACTCTTACTTAAGTTTTCAAGTAAAAGTAAGGCCAATAAGAGACAGTGGCTCTAGCTTGAGTTTGAAGTCCTTTCATGGGTCAACCTTCTTTGCTACAAAAAAGCTAAGAGCCAGAGGATGTGGAGGAGTGCTCTGAAATGCTGTCTTCTGGACATGATATTGCTATAGCACACATTAATTCGCTGTAGTTAAGGTTTCCTGTACAACCTCGATCCAGCCAACATTCCAGCATGTATAGAGGAGGAGCTCCCAAAGCCCCATTCCTGTGGCAAAGCTGTTGGCAGTTGACTGTTATGGAAGTGTTGGAGAAAGTCACTTTCCTTTATGGGCGGGGCCACTGGCAGGTTACCTCTGCCCCAGTGGATAGCACTATAACCATGCACATACAAGCAGTACTAACAACTCTGAATTATTAAGAAAAGAAAAATGGGGGATGAAGTTGGGAGAAAGATGTGTTGAGGAGGCCTGAGAATGCTCAAAAGGGGAAGTGGGGGTGGATATGACCAAGATATACTATATACATATACGAAATTTTCAAAGAATAAATAAAAATATTATTTTTTTAAAAAAATCTATTATCAGTTCAAGGACATGCAGAAAGTGTTTGGTCAAATTAAATGCTGTGCACCAGAGGCACAAAGATATATTTTGTTCTTGAGAATAAAAGGGAAAGTGTTAAGATAAATGAACACAGGCCCCAAATTTATGCATTGGCGTTAGCGGACAATAAAGGTCAAGCAGAGAGGAAGAGTAATGTAACTGCACAATAATGATCTGTGACCTTTCAGCAAAGGGCCTTTGCCTGTTTCTGAGCTGTTCTTTTACTGGCTTTCCAATAATTATTTAATGCAGTGCTTAGAGCACTAACTCCGGAGTCTGGCCCTTGGATTAAAACAGAATTGCTGTCACTCACAGGCAAGCATCTTAACCTGTCCTTCCAGCTCCTCATCTGCATAATGAAGATATGAAATGAACACCTAGCATAAGGTTGTCATGAAAGTTAAGTAAAATAGTGCATGTTAAGCATGAGAAAACACACCCACTATACAAGATGTACTCAGTAAGTTATTAATATTCAGGATATTCATTAAGTTAAAAGCCATGCACGAAAAAAAATCTCCCAAGATATCCTTCATGGATTTCAACTCCTCCAAGACACTTCTGTTTCCAACCTGATGTGCTGAAGCTCAGGGAAACTCATTTTTAAATACCTCTTTCAAATTAGGACTGTGATAATATGCTTTCAACCATTACCTCAGAGTAACTAAACATGGTAAATTCAAGGGCATATATAAAATCAAATGACTCTTTGTACTTTGGGCTGTTTTTCAAAAATGCCATTTTTGAGTTCTTATTTTCAAATATTCATTTTCCAGCCACACATTGGGAAGACTCCTTTTAGCTGTGAGTTTCTAACGTACATTTGCTAGTCAAAGTATATTTCCACCACTCTTAGCTGAGTAAAGCTGACTTATCCATGAGGAGAAGATCAGGATTCTATTTGGGAAATCATTCTCTTGAGCTATTAAGTTGTATCCAATTTCCAGAGTGCCTGATGTCTTCATCTTTAGGGTTCAAGGATTCCATTTGCTTCATCCATCAACCACAAGACAGTCAGGCCTGTCTGTACTGCAAAGTCGAGTTTCTAATGATAATTTAGGCAACTCCAACTAAGTCAAGCCACTTAAAAATAAATGGAAAAAAGCAATTTAAAAATAAAAACTCTTTGACCAATAAAAACAGTCAGCTTTGAAAAGCAACTGATAAAACAAAAGGATAGAAATGAAACTTTCGCCGGGCAGTGGTGGCGCATGCCTTTAATCCCAGCACTTGGGAGGCAGAGCCAGGCGGATCTTTGTGAGTTCGAGGCCAGCCTGGGCTACCAAGTGAGTTCCAGCAAAGGCGCAAAGCTACACAGAGAAACTCTGTCTCAAAAAAACCAAACCAAAAAAAAAGAAAAAAAAAAAGAAATGAAACTTTCAAAATTTACCATTTTATGTTTCTGAATAAAATGGATTTTTATGTCTAGCAGTAAATTCCCCTCACAGACACAGACTTTTTTCCTAGTCTTCTCTTGCTTTAATTAGTTAATAATTATTATTAATGCTAGAAATCATTGAAACACCAATGTCCAATGTATGTGTTAAAATAAAAAATTAAGAGATGTCTATCTATTTTTAGCTCTCCATTCTGAATTAATCTAGGCATGATGGAGTAGAATGATTTAATATTCATTATTTCCTGGGTAGCCATTTTTTATAAATGTCTTTGTAACTTCAACATAGCTTTCCTTTAGGGACTCTTACTGCTTCTGTAATAGTACCAAAATTATTCTCTTAGAATATGTAGGTTTAATCTTAAATTTTAATTTCACATTTTTCAAACTTTCTTATGTATTTTGGTTTCCTCTTCTTAAAAAAAAAAAAAAAAGACACTACCAAGAATCAATTGAAAACACTGCTATCTTCCTTTCATTTAGCAGCAATTTCTCATCCCACAGAATGTCCTCCAATCTCTCCATTGTGTCCTGGTTGTTTATATTATCTGTGTTTCTGCCTCACCTATCTTTTTTCCCGGAAAAGTCTTGTAACTTTCCACCATGCTGCACAGCTGCTAAATATGCCTCAGCTCCACATGCCACCTTAACCTCTTACAGAGAGGCTCTGTGTCCAATTTAACTCAGGCAACTCTGAAACGTTACACACATTTTGTGGAACGTATGAGCAGATAAATATGTGCAAAAATCAGTATTTTCCAAATAAAAATGCAAACCATCCTGCCATTATTGCACTGGTGCAGGTTGAGATTATTAGCTTTAAGGGATCTTTATGAGAAATTTTGTTAGTGAGTGTCCTTCCTAGTTAGTTTTCTGACATATAATAGGGCTATTCTTATATTCTTTATAGAACTTATTGCTAAGTTTATAAACAAAATCTACTCATGAACAGTATTTTTGGCTAGTGAAAACTTACTTTTGAAGATTGTGGAGTTTTTTTCCCATTTATTTGTGTATGTGTGTCTCTGTTAGTATCTGCTGTATAAAGAGGGGTCCCCATAGAGGATAGAGGAGGACATTGAATCCCCTAGAGCTGAAGTTACAAGCTGTTGTGAGCCTGCCAGTGTGGGTGCTGAGAAACAAACTCAGGTCCAGTGGAAGAACAGTGAGTGCCTTTAACTTCTAAGCCACTTCTCCAGCTCCAAGACTATTTTTAATGAACTAATTACCTAATTTGGGGAGGACGGCATCCACTCAGTTACAAAGATTAGGCACACACTGAATTGAAGGAAATAGGTCAAGTTTTCCCTTAGCTTATATTGAATATAGTAGAATGAACATTGATTTTTTAGAATCAAGCAGACCTACTTTTAAACATTAGTTTTGCTGGCTACTGACTGTGATCATGGCAGTTTAATCACTCAAGATTCAAATATCTTTAGGTAATACATACTGTCAGGGGTTCATACATGGGGGATATATCTAACACACAGAAGAACTAAGCCTCATGTTAGAATCCCAGAATGATATGACTGAACTGTGCATCACAAGATAGTCAAAATTTATGTCTAATGCATAGTTTACAGTGTGGCTTAAAATATGCTACTATTAAAGAACAGTACTTGAGAGTGATATAGAAAGTCCTTGATAAGTGTTAGAAGTTGCTGTTGAAAGCTATTGCTTCAGTGGAGAAAATGCATTAATATTCAGCAAAGTTAACCCAAGCTAATTATCCTATGTGTCAACCCTTTTCCATCACATACTTCCAAACCCACCCCCACTATATTCTTAATGTCCTTCTTTTTCTTCTCCCTCCTAAGGTCTGTCTCAATTGTAATGAAATTACTTCATGCAGTTAACTGTTTAATATGTCTCCCCACTAACATGTATGGACAACTTTACATGGTATCTGTTTACTCAATAAAATATTTGATGAATGAACAGATAGATGGATGGATGGATGAGAGTCAGTAGATTAGTGAATGTTATATTACACATGGGCCTTGTATTGCACCCAGCATGTTAATAAATACTGAAAACATGTTTGGGAAATTTAATTACCAGTTACCATCATTATGTTTTTTAAAGAAAATAAAAACTTCCTTAGAAATTTACCCATGGGCTGGAGAGGTGACTCAGCTGTTAAGAGCACTTGCTGTTCTTGCAGAGGACATCAGGTCCTTCACAACCTCTGGTAGCTTCAGATCCAGGGGATCTGGTGCCCTCTTCTGGCTTTCTTGGGTACCAGGTACACACTTAGTGTACTGACATACAGGCAGATATTCATAATGCACAATTCTTTTAATCTTTAAAAAGGTATAATCACAACTACACAAAGTGTTACTTAATGACTCATTCAAGTTCTGTTCCCATCAGTCTTGCCTTTCAAATCAGAGCCACCAGTCACAAAGGAGGCCCTCTTAGTAGCTGTTTAAACAGAAAGTCCACATTATGCTTTTGACTTTGTCATCATTTTCTTGACGCTGCATTCTTAAGAAACAAACACAATTATCACAAAAAAACAAACATAGAGTGCTTTAAAACTCAAAAACTGTTTGGTACTGCATGTTTCTGCTCCACATTACTGGCCTCAAATTGTTCAAATGGATTGTGTATCTGCATTAAGAAAAAGAACAAAAACTAATATCTTTGGAATTGAGTTGTAAAGTGAAATAATCAGAGCAGGTATTTGACTCATTAAGCATCTTTGAATCTTTGACAGCCTTTTAGTCTTGATCTGTGAAAAGGGAACCAACTGCATTTTTAATTTGTCTTCCTCAATCATCTTGAGGGCAAAAAGAAAAATCTTTCTTTCTTTTTGACTGTGAGATCTAATAACCAAAACAAGATGTAGTTAATTAGCCTCTTTCACACAGCTCCTCAAAGCGATTAGCAGTGTGTTAACAGGAAAGACATGGAGCTGGACAGTGTAAGAATACACAGTCTAGGCTGGTGAATAAAACTCTGATAATACACCCATCTTTGTTCTCTTTGTCTCTCCACGTTCCTGTTTCCTTATGCTTTGCATAACTGCCATCTTGGATCTCTAAGTTATCATACCCTTGATTTTTTTCTAAATGTAGTTTCATCCACCCATATGTATTCTTAACATGCGTATTAATCTATCATGATTGTTTTTACATGGAAAAAATGAATTCACGCTGCAGGTTTTGGGGGAATGGCATTTTCCCTAATAGCATATATGTCTCAGTTATGTAATATTCCAATTATGAAACTATTCCACAATTCATTTACTCATAGTTTTGTCAAAGAGCATTTGGGTTCTTCCCAAGTTTTGTGGTTATGGACAGTGTTCTTAACCATATCTCTAGGTGTACTTGTGGAGGAGTTGTTTGAAAATGTTCTTAAGTCTTAACATAAATGTTTAACTATATGAAATATTACCAAAATGTTTTCCAAAGTAACTACATCTGTAGCTAGAGTTTTCCTGCCAGACCCACAGTCAGGACAAATCTCTCTCACCTGCCAGTCCCACAGCCACT
>CABHPR010154100.1:0-20640 GCA_902168415.1 Peromyscus melanophrys
CAGCCAGTCATGGGCAGGTAAGTCAGGCAGCATTTGGAGCCCAGGTGCTTCTGGAGTTTGGGTGGCAGCCAGAGACTGTTGTAGAGACACTGCAACAGGAAAATCTCAGACTCACTCAGAGGGCTTGGAGAAAGAGAGGAAAAGCCATTCAGTGGTTGCTGGGAGCTGCAAAGCCAGGGGCAAGTGGCCATCTTGTGAATTCATGTCCCGAGTTGGATGCCAGATGATGCCTTAACTAATTATTCTTTATCAATAAAAAGTCGGGAGTCAGATATCAGGGTAAGAATCTGAAAGATCAGAGAAGAAGGGGAGCAGCCATCCGTGACTTCCTACCTCTTAGGTTCCTTCCTCCAAAAGGGACTGAGGTCCTCTCTCAGCCCTGCCTTACTACTTCCTGTCTCCTATCTGTCTATAGTCCTCCAAACCTCTATGGTTAATTTTGGTCAACTAGTGCCTAGCTCTGCCCTCTGAATTCAAGCAAACTTTACTTGTCAGAACACAATCAAAATATCACACAACAGGACTTTAGAGTCTCCATTGAGAAGTCAGGTGTAATTCTAATAGATCTGCCTTTATATATGTGATATTTTTCCTTTGTAGCTTTTAATATTTATTCTTTGTTCTGTACATTTAGTGTTTTGATTATTATGTGCCCCAAATACTTTCTTTTCTAGTCCAGTCTATTTGATGTTCTGTATGCTTCTTATACCTTGATAAGCATCTCCTTCCTTAGATTAGGGAAATTTTCTTCTATGATTTTGCTGAAAATATTTTCTAGGCCTTTGACATAAGTTCCTTCTCCTTCCTGTATGCCTATTATTCTTAGATTTTCTTTTCTCATAGTGTCCCAGATTTCCTGGATGTTTTTTGTCAGAAGTTTTAGATTTTACATTCTCTTTGACAATGTATCCATTTCTTCCATAATGTCTTCAGTGCCTAAGATTTTCTCTTCTATCTCTCATATGCTATTGTTGAGGTTTGCCTTTGTAGTTTCTGTTCAATTTCTAAAGCTTTTATTTCTAGAATCCCCTCTGTTTGGGTTTTCTTAATTGATTCTATTTCTGTTTTTCAGGTCTTGAATGGTTTTATTTATTTCCTTCCACTAGTGTGTGTGTGTGTGTGTGTGTGTGTGTGTGTGTGTGTGTGTTTACCTAGATTTCTTTAAGCAGTTTATTGATTTCCTCTTTAAGAACCTCTATCATATTCATAATGGCTACTTTAAGTTTTTTTTTCTTGTATTTTATCTGTGTTGGAATACTCAGGGCCTTTTGTGGTAGGGTTGCTGGGCTCTAGTGGAGACATATTGTCCTGGTTGTTATTGATTGTGCTTTTATGCTGGCACTTAGGCATCTGGGATTGGGAAGATATCTAGGTGCTGATATTAGTCCTGTCTTTGTTGGGTGAGTACTTTGCTTCTTCATTTCTGTTTCTTCTCTGTTTCTTAGAAGAATAAAATGGCTATGTGTTGTCTGGTAAGAAATTCTTCTGGGGTCCTGAGTTATGGCCTCTGGGGTTCCAGGTAAAATGTATTTATGAGTATTTTGAGCTGACACTTAGGAATGGGGATGGACTAGGAGTGTGTGAAGGGGTTCACAGGAGGTAGGGAAGCAGGATGTTTCACCAGAATCAGATTAGTCCTCTGGGGAAGGGGGCAGAGAATGAGGAGAGGCTCCAGTAAAAGATCTGCTACAGAACTGTTGATGAGACTGGGGGATTTGACTTGGAGGAATGGAGAGAGAGGTGAATGTCTATAGTTGGCCTACTTGCCTTCCTGGTTGGAGTGGCCTGTGGAATTGGGCCTGGGATAGAGCAATGAGTGGGGGAAGGGATGTGAGGAAGGGAAGATCTGTGTGAGCCATCATAGATGGGGGTAGGGAGAAGGGCAGCTACAGCTGGTGTTCTACTGTAGAGCTGGGGTGGGACTGGGGAATTGGATTTGGAGAAGAAGGAAAATGTGTAGCTCTGTGGTTATCCTACCTGCTTCCCTGGAAGGAGTGGCCTGTGGATTCCCAGGAGTACTTGCTGGAGTTGGAGGCTGAGATAAAGTAATGAATAGGAGGAGGAAGGTTAGGAAGGGAAAATCTGTATGGTCCACTGGAGATGGGAGCAGGGGGAAGGGAGGATGTAGCAGGTATTCTGCTGCAGGGCTGGGCATGAGACTAGGGGGTTGGATTTGGTGGAACAAGAGAAATGAAGATTGGCAGTTAGCCTATCTGGTGCCCAGGCTGGAGACGGTCTTTTTTTAATAGACATTTTTTGAGAATCTCATTTGAAATTTTTCTAAACTGAGGATTTTTCTCTCATGTTAAATTTTTATTTCACTATTTCTTCTATTGCTTACAAACTATTATGCCATTAAGACCTGTTCCTTTTCACACCAGAAATATGAGTATGTATGCAAAATATTTAGTTGTCTCTGCATCTTCTTCCAATATCATCCAGAAAAATCAAACAAGTGCTCCTAGTTGAGTATATTTATTTATAACATTTTAATATTTACAAATTTACAAAATATTTAATATTTATAAATTTTTAATATTTAATAGTTGGGGCATTTCTCCCTCAACTCCTTTTGTACAAAGATGAGATAATGTACAAAAGTCACTACAGTTTGCATTTTTATTTAACAATGTAATAAACACGTTATACTTTTGAACTTTTTCCATTGACATTTAACTACAGGATTGTTTTCTTGGCAAATATTGTTAAACTGAAGAGTGTCAGAATCATATTTACCTCTTTGATTACTGTTTCTTTTAACTTAAAATGATTGCTGGGTCAAAGGATTTGAACATTGAAAGTATATATATATATATATATATAGGATTGCTACAAACCTATGGGGACCAGGGAGTGGAATGTGGCCTCCATAGGCCTATAGGGAGTGGCATTGTTAGGAAGTATGGCTGTGTTGGATATAGATGTAGAACCTTCAGCTACCTCTCTAACACCATGTCTGCCCACATCCTGCTATGCTTCTCACATAATGACAGTGGACTAAACTTCTGAACCTTAAACCAGCCCCAATTACATGCCTTCCTTCATAAGAGTTGCTATGATCATGTGTCTTTTCACAGCAATAGAAATCCTAAGACTTCTGTCTCAGAGCTTAGTAAGAGAGCCGACAAACCATGCTGGGTATCTACATTTGCATGAGTGATTTAGCAAGCTCCTGTATGAGGAACAGAAAAGGTGAACTACAGTTGCTAGTAATCAGGGGTTGGGTGCTGTGGAATAGCCTGTAACCCTGGCATTCAGGAGGCAGAATGATCAATATGAGTTCTATGCCAGATTGACCTACATAGGAAGGTTCAGTCTAAAAGCAAAACAGATAAAACAAGCTAGAAACCCTTGGCCAGATACGAGAGGCTGGATATGCCAAAGACCCAGGATAGAAACAAATATGACTGACCAAAAAAAAAAAGACAATGAAATGATTCCTAATGATATTCTGCTATACTCATAGACCAGAGCCTAGCCCAATTATCATCAGAGAGGCTTCATCTAGCAACTGATGGGAGCAGATGCAGAGACCCAAGCCACATGTTATGCAGAGCTCAGGGAACCTTGTGGAAGAGGAAGAGGAAGGATTGCAGGAACCAAAGAGATCAAGGACACCAGGAGAACATGGCCCACAGAATCAACTAAGCAGGGCTCAAAGGGACTCATGGAGACTGACAAGACAATCAGGGTGCCTGTATGGGTCCGAACTACTTCCTCTGCATATATGTTGTGGTTGTGTAGCTTGGTGTTCTTGTGGGACTCCTAACAGTGGGAGTAGAGGTAGACTCTGACTCTTTTGCCTGCTCCTGGGACCCCTTTTCTCCTACTGGGTAGCCTCATCAGCCTTGCTATGAGGTTGTATGCCTAGTCTTATTTTAACTTGTTGTGCCCATGTTTGATTGATGTTTCTGGGAGGTCTGTTCTTTTCTGAAGGGAAACAGAGGAGCAGGACTGGATCTGGGGGAGAAGGGAGGTGGGGGAGGGCTGGGAGGAGTGGAGGGAGGGCAAACTGCCATCGGGATGTATATATGAGAGAAGAATAAATAAAAAAGAGAAGAGGACAGACACCCTTTATGTGTGGCACTTCCCCCAACTGCCCCAGTGGTGCCTCCACACCTGCAGACACCAAAACCACCTGAGGGTGTCAGGAAGCAGCTGGGAGAACTCGAAAGCTGGACAAGTTGCCAAAGAGCATGTCTTAAGTGGGGCCAGAGGCAGCTAGTTCTTTAGTTAAAAGTCTTCTTACATCACCAGAAATTAGGGAGCATAAAAAAAAGACTTATTTTAAAGAAAAGGATTTTCTTCTTCACTTGTGACTCTTAATATACAAACTTCCTATACCAACATGCATGTGTGACACATACATGCACAAACAACCTTCTGAGACTAGAGACCAGGTGTCAAAGAGGGAGGTTAATTATACAGTGTTCTGTCTGCATGCTTGCCTGTACGCCAGAAGAGGGCATCACATGTCATTACAGATGGTTGTGAGCCACCATGTGGTTGCTGGGAATTGAACTCAGGACCTCTGGAAGAGCAGCCAGTGCTCTTAACCTCTGAGCCATCTCTCCAGCCTGAGATTAATTTCTTAATGAGTATCTCTTGTAAGGTTTGAAGTTTATGTTTTACTTCCTAACAGCTCTATGATTCAAGTATGATAACAGACTTGCAATCCTTGCATTTAGGAAAAAGAAGCAAGGAGTTTATGAATTTGGGGCCAACCTGGGCTACCAAGTGAGAAGGGCCTTAGGAGGCCCTTAGAAGGGCCAGAAACAAATGTTAAAAGAGAATTTTATGAAAATAAGTAGTAGACAAATGATACAGCTCTTGGTGACAACTCAAATAACTGGACTTTTTGATAAGTCATATTATCTATTCCATTTTCAGGTTTGAAAACAATTATTTTCTATAGCATGTCCTTATGAAGCTGTATTCCATTGTAAGAGACTGGGGATGCTTGTCCATTTTATACAAGCTAGCTCTAGGATCTCTTTTTATTCTTAAAAATAAAAAATTTTATTTATTATTGTGTATGTACCCATACATACTCATGTATATACTTCTAGTGGTTTGAAAGAAACTGGCCCCCAAAGGGAGTGGCAGTATTAGGAGGTGTGGCCTTGTTGGAGTAGGCATGGCTTTGTTGGAGGAAGTGTGTCACTGTGGGGTTAGGCTTTGAGGTCTTCTATGCTCAAGCTATGCCCAGTGTCACAGTTCACTTCCTGTTGCCAGTGAATCAAGACGTAGAGGTCTCAGCTCCCTCTCCAGAACCATGTTTGCCTGCATGCCACCATGCTCTGCCATGATAATTATAGACTAAACCTCTGAAACTGTAAGCCACCTGATTTAGTTAGGGGTTTTATTGCTGTGAAGAGACACTATGACAATGGCAACTCTTACAAATGAAAACATTTAATTGGGGTGGCTTGCTTACAGTTTCAGAGGATCAGTCCATTATTATCATGATGGGGAGCAGGGGTGTAGTAGTGGTTCTGGAGTAGTATCTGAGAGTCCTACATCCTATAGGCAACAGGAAGTCAACTGAGACACTGGGCATTATCCTGAGCATAGGAAACTTCAAAGCCCTCCCCCACAGTGACACAGTTCTTCCAACAGGCTATACCCACTCCAACAAAGCCATACCTTTTAATAGTACCACTCCCTATGAGATTATGCAGGTGGGCAGTTACATTCGATTAAATGCTTTCCTTTGTAGGAGTTGCCATGGTCATGGTGTCTCTTCACAGTAACAGAAACCCTAAGACAATACTTTACCTCACATTTTCTTTTTTTCTTATTAATTACATTTATTCATTCATTTTACAAACTGACCACAGTTTCCCCTGCCTCATCTCCTCCCTTCCTACCTCCTCTTTACCTCCTCCTCTTCTACCCTCAATCCACTCCTTCTCTGTTTCTGTTCAGAAAGTGGCAGGCCTCCCATAGGTATCAAGAAAGCATGGCATATCAAGTTGAGATAGGACTAAGCTTCTCCCTTTGTATTATTGCTGGGCAAGGCAATCCAGTATTAGGAATAGGTTCCCCAGAGCCAGCTAAAGCATTAGTGACAGCCTCTGCTCCCACTTCTGGGAACCTTACAAGTAGACCAAGCTGTACAACTGTCACATATGTGTAGAGGGCCTCGGTTGGTCCCATGTAGGCTCCCTGGCTGTCAGTCCAGACTCTATGAGCTTATATGAGCTCATGTTAGCTGTTTCTGTGGGTTCCCTTGTGATGTCCTTGAACCCTGGCTCATACAGTCCTCCCTCCCTCTCTTCAGTAGGATTCCCTGAGCTTGGCCCAATGCTTGGCTGTCTCACATTTTCTTTTCTTTTTTCTTTTTCTTTTGGTTTTTCAAGACAGGGTTTCTCTGTATAGTTTTGTGCCTTTCCTGGAACTCCCTCTGTACTCCAGGCTGGCCTCGAGATCCGCCTGCCTCTGCCTCCTGAGTGCTGGGATTAAAGGCATGCGCCACCACCACCCGGCTTCACATTTTCTTAATACTTACTGAAGTATTAAAGACAGTTTGGTAAGTTACTATACAATATATAAAACATTATATATAATATATGAAAGTATAATAACTTCCATAATTTACAATGTGTAGGACCCTTTTGTATACATCATAACATTTTTAAAATTAGGGTGTACTTTCCCCCTCAGTTCCTTGGTATCATTTGGCAGAGTCTGTGGATATTTTTGGTTGTCACAATGGGGTTGGAGGACAGGGTAGAAAAATGATAGTTGTATTTAGTGGGCAGTCCAGAGGTTTTATAAAGAAAGAATTTTCCACAAGTGTCAATAGTACCAATTTTGAGAAACCATGCTTGACATTTTCATCATATGACTCAAGGAAAATTTTAAATTAAAGCTGATAAGGAATGGATAAGTGTAGCATGAACCCTAATTGGTCTTACTAATAAAAACTTGGAGTCAGATATCAGGGTAAAAGCCGAAAGATCAGAGAAGCAGAGCAGCCAGCCACTAATTCTTACTTCTACAAAATCCTCAGCTGAAAAGGGGCAAGATCCTGTCTCCAGGAACCCTCAAACTAAATGCAATGTTTTCCTGTCTCCTCTCACCTTATATTCCTCTCTGCCCAGTCCTAGTCTCCACCTCCCTAGTTCTGGGATTAAAGGCGTGAGATCCCAGGTGCTGGGATCAAAGGTGTGTGCCACCACTGCCTGGCTCTGTTTCTCTTTTAGACTGGATCAGTCTTGTGTAGCCCAGGGTGGCCTTGAACCCACAGAGATCTGTCTGCCTCTGCCTCCAGTGTGCTGGGATTAAAGGTGTGTTCAACCACTGACTGGCCTCCGTAGCTAACTAGTGGTTTAGCTCCACACTCTGATCGTCAGGCAAACTTTAGAAGCAGTGACTCCAGAATATGGGCATCATGGGAAGAAGAAAGGAGTCATGTCAGCGGAGAGATGATTTGCAGGTAAAGGATATTTACCACAGTGAATATTTGTGTGAATTGATGCGAATAGAAATTTTGTCTTCAAAGTGTTTTCCTCAGTTACTTTTCTATTATTTTGAAAAGACACCATTATCAACACAACTTATAAAAGAAAGCATCGAATTGGGAGACATGATGGCTATCATTGACTGTCAACTTTGTTACATCTGGGATTAACTAAAACCCAAGCAGCTAGGTACACCTGTAAGGTGATTTTCTTAATTACATCACTTGAAGTGGGAAGACCCACTTTTTATTTTTCATTTTTCTTTATTAAGAAATTTTCTACTCACTCTACACACCACCCACAGATCCCCCCCTCCTCCCTCTTCCCACTCCCCAACCCTCTCTCCCAAGCCATCCCACATCTCCACATCCCCCATGGGGAGTCAGCAGAGCCCAGCACATTGAGCCTAGGCAGGTCCAAGCCCCTTCCCACTGCACCAAGGCTGTGTAAAGCATCACACCACAGGCACCGGATTCCCAGAAGCATGCCCATGCACCAGAGACAGATCCCGATCCCCCTGCCTGGGTGCCCCCCAAACAGTTTGAGCCAAACAACCATCTTCCATATCCAGAGGGGAAGACCCACTCTTAATCTGGATCTTCTGAGGTGGGATATACCTTCAATCCAGATCTTTTGAGGTGGGAAGATCCACCTTTTATTTGGGCCACACCTTCTGTTGGCAGCCTATATCAAGAACATGGAAGAAGGGAGCTTAATCTCTTTGCCTGCTTGCCCTTGCTCTTGATGGCAAGTCCATTACTTCACTGGAATTAGTGTTTACTTCTTTGAGATTCCAGAATATACTGAAGACCAGCTGCGACATCCAGCCTCTTGGAATGAACAATTGTGGGATTCTTGGACCTACTGTTGGCAGACAGTCATTTTTGGAATAGCTGGACCACAGCCTATACACCATTCTAATAAATTTCCTTTCTGTATATGTTTGGATTCATTCTATCAGTTATGTTCCTCTGGAGCAACAGTTCTCAACCCGTGGAGTCAAACCTTTCACAGGGGTTACCTAAGACCATCTGCGTATCAGATATTTATATTATGATTCCAACAGTAGCAAAGTCACAGCTATGAAGTAGTAATGGAAATAATTTTATGATTGAGGGTCACTACAACATGAGGAACTGTATTAAAGGGTCATAGCATTAGGAAGGTTGAGAATCATGCTCTAGAGAAACCTGACTAATAACAGGGGCTTACTTACAGTTCAGGGGGTGAGTTCATGACCTTTATGGTGGGTAACATGGCAGCAGTCAGCCATGGTGCTGGAGCAGTAACTGGGAGCTTACATGTTATCCACAAGCAGCAGGCAGAGAGGAGGTGGGGGGAGACTGGAACTGGTCTGGGCTTTTGAAACTTCAAAGTACAGTTTCAGTGACACACCTCCTCCAACAAGGCCACACCTACTAATCCTTCCTAAAACAGTTCCATCAACTAGAGACTAAGCATTCAAACATACGAGCCTATGGGGATAACTCTCATTCAAACCACCCCAGCATTCTATAACCTTGTCCAATCTAGCAAATGCTAAAGACTTAAGATTTTGTACATAAAATGATTTAAAATTCAAGCTTCAGCAAATCTAAAATATTAATAGAAGAAGACACTTTGAATTAATTTTTAATTTTATGTGCATGAGTATTTTGCCTGAATGTATGTCTGTGTACCATATGTGTGCCTGGTGCTCATGGAGGCCATAAGAGATTATCAGATCCCCTGGAACTGGAGTTACAGACAGTTGTTAGCAGCCATGTGGGTGCTGGGAATCAAACCTGGTCCCCTAGAGGAACAGCCATCATTCCTAACCCCTGAGCCATCTTCTTTAGGATCAAATATTAACACATTTAAAAATGAATATAGAAAACTTGAAAAGGCACACCAGCCTTCAACAATGGTACCTTGTATCATTATTCCTGATTTCTTTTAGGCAACCTACAATGGGCTATGAGATGTTAATATAACCACTAACAGGAAGGGTGAGGACAAATCAATGTAGGAACATGTTTTAATTGTGTATAAAATTAATTTAACTCAATCCTATTAATTATATGCTAGTTTTATTATTAACACTCTGGTAATAATTTTTGTTAGTACACAATGGTGCTGCTTTTCTGGTTATAGTGAAAACAAGTTCTCTCCTTTTATTATTTTTGTTTGTTTGTTTGTTTTAGGCAGGATCTCCCTACATAGCCCTCTGTCCTGAAACTTACTATATAGATCAAGCTGGCCTTGAACTCAAAGAGATATACTTGCCTCTGCCTCCAGAGTTCTGGGCTTAAAGGCTTGTGCCACCATATCTGGCCCTTAATTCTGTAACTTTGATCAGTTGATAGGGGATTCATGAGTTCTCTACCATTGAGGATTCTATAACGAAAGCAAATCTTAGTGTAATATGGAGTGTAATGCTATATAAAAAATGTCTGTCATAAACTGAGAGATATTGGATTGCAGTGGAGATATTTGACTGAAAACAAGGCAAAAATCAATAAGAGTTTTCTATATAAATATATCTCTAAGACTGATACCAAGATCTCACCACTATCATGAGATAAAGAATCAAACAACATTAAAAAGAAGAGCACACCGGGCGGTGGTGGTGCTCGCCTTTAATCCCAGCACTCGGGAGACAGAGCCAGGCGGATCTCTGTGAGTTCGAGGCCAGCCTGGGCTACCAAGTGAGTTCCAGGAAAAGGAGCAAAGCTACACAGAGAAACCTTGTCTTGAAAAACAAACAAACAAACAAAAAAAAAAAACAAAAAAAAGAAGAGCAGAGATTCAGTAAGGTAACAAGAGCAAGACAGTGTTTGTCCTAATGTTTACCTTGCTCAACTTTTCAAAGCTATCCTTGATATTTTCTGTTGTATGGGACAAGAGTCCTCTATCACTTCGATATGCTATCATTTCTTTAAGAATGAGGTAATGGAAACCAGAAAATTATAGAAAATATGAAAGTTTTTCTGTACACATTTCCCAGAAAGATAAGAACATTCCTGCAATGGACAGGAAATACTGACTTAAACAATTGCTATTTGTTTAAAAGACCTGATCTAGGGTCAGGAGAGATGTCTCAGCAGTTAAGAGCCTTGTTGCTGCTCTTCCAGAGGACACAGGTTCAATTCCCAGCACCCACATATGGCTAACAACCATCTATTACTCTAATTCCAAGAGGATCCACTTCCCATTTCTGGATTCTGTTGGCTCTGGACTCATACATACACATACCCACATATAGACACACACATATACACATGATTCAAATAAAATAAATCTTAAACAATAACAACCCACCACTACCACAAAGAAAAATCCTAAGACCAGATGAAGTAATTGAATCAAATATTCAAAGAGTGACACTATTTCCTTATGAATTAAAAAACAAAAATAAAAAAATAATAAAACACCAAAACAGAAGAAGAAGGAACAATTCTTAACAAGTCAGCACACTTTGATGACAAAGCCAAGAAAAAATAGGAGAAAACTAAACTTTGGAAATGACTGAACTGTATGCTTCCATATCGCCTATGACCATTACCCTTTATGGTATTTATAAATTTCTTTCACAAAAAGTCATAATGTTGCTTGGCATAATGGCTTATACTTGTAGTGCTAATACTTGGGAGGTCAAAGCAATATTGCTGTGAGTTTGAAGCTAATTTGGATTACATAATAAATTTCAGGCCGGCCTGCCTGCACTACAGAGTAAGACTGTATCAAAAAGAAAATTAAAAGCTATCAAACTGAATCCAATAACCTATGAAAAGAATTATCATGATAAAGTGGCATTTATCTGAGCAATGAAAAGTTGATCCAACACATAAACATCAATCAAGGTAATACAACCCTTTACTAGAATAAAGGACAAAACATGATAATTTTATTAATTGGAAAACAGTACTTGACCGAATCCAATACTTTTTCATGTTACAAACCATTAAGTATGTTAAAAATAGAATGGAACACATTGCCTGTTATTGGACACTTAGAAAAAATGTACAGCCAGCATCTGAGTTAATGAGGAAGGATTGGGAGTTCTCCCTAGTAAACATCAAGGATGCTATGAGGACACTTGCTCTTGCCACATCCCTTCAACAGTGTACAGGTAGTAATAGCTAGCGCATTTGGACCAGAAAAAGAAGTAGAAGTCACCTTGGTTGTAAAGAAGTAAAAATGTCTCTATTACAGGAGATCTAAGGATGAGATCCTAAGGAATCCTTCCATATATGCTCCATTTATACTAGTAAATACATTTAGCATGGTTACAGGATAAATGCTCAATATATAAAAATCAATTCTTTAACAATAAAAAACGGACTTTTGTGTGTATGTGGAGGTCAGAAAACAACTTTGTGGGCTTGGTTGTCTCTTTCCACATTCATGTGAATTCCAGGGATCCAACCCAGGTCTTCAGGCTCTCATGGCAGGTGTCTGTCTGCTGGGACATCTCGATGGTTCTAAAAGAATCAGTTCTATTTCTGTATGCTAGCAACAAACAATACAATACAATTAAGAAAACAATTCCATTATAATAATGTTAAAGAGTAAAACAGGAATAAATTTAACAAATGATGAGCCTTATACATTGAGGAATATAGAGTATAAAACATCCCTGGAAAGATTAAGTAAGCGGAAGGACTTCTTGTGCTCACAGTAGGAAGACAATATGGCAGTAGTTAACAATCGTCTACAGTTTCAACACAGTCTCTATCAAAATCTCAGCAGCCTTTTTGCAGAAATTGGCAAGCTGATCTTAAAATTCATATGCAAATCTGAGAAACCCAGAATAACTGTGACAATCTGGAAAGGGGGAAACAAATGTGGAGGGCTTACACAAATCAGCTTCAAAGCATGCGTCAGGGTAACTGCAGTCACGATGGCATGCTTCTAGCATACGGACATACATATTGACCAGGTTGAGAGTCCACAAATAACCTTTTATATTTTTGATGAGCTTTTTTGGTGGGCTGGGATTGAACCCAGGGTCTTGAGCTGGAAGGCAAACATCCCACCGCAAGCATTCTACTTCCGGCTTTGTCGACTGATGGTCATCAAAAGTGTTCAAATAATGCAACAGGGAAAGAGTTGATGGTCTCTCCAACAAACGGTGCTGGAACAAGGGAGCATTCTGCAAAGAATGAGGTGGGACTCTTAGGACACCACACGCAAGAATTAATTCAGAATGAATCACGGACAAAAATATAATTAAAACACTAAAACTCAGGAGAAAACATAGGCATGAATGTCTGTGATCTTGTGTTAGGAAACCTTGCTAGTGACAGCACCAAACACAAGTGACATGTATGCACAGATCAGACAGAACAGATTCCTTACAAGTGAAGACTGCCCTGCTTTCGAGTATACTATGAGGAAAGTGAGAACCAGACAAACAGTGCTCACTTGTAATCCAGCATTTGGGGGGTTGAGATAGGAGGATCCCCAGTCTTTCCAGGTATCCTGGGCTATACAATGAGACATTTCTGCAAGAAAAAAAGAGAAAAGAAAATAAATAAAAATCAACCCAGACTACGAAAGAAATATTACAACATATCTGACTTGTATCCAGACTATTTAAAAATATAAGCATTCCAAATGAAGTTGAGTATTGTTCTTTCCAGGTCTGTGAAGAATTGTGTTGGGATTTTGATGGGGATTGCATTGAATCTGTAGATTGCTTTTGGTAGGATGGCCATTTTTACTATAATGATCCTACCTATCTATGAGCATGAGAGATCTTTCTATTTTCTGATACCTTCTTTGATTTCTTTCTTCAGAGACTTAAAGTTCTTGTCATACAAGTCTTTCACTTGCTTAGTTAGAGTTACTCCATGGTATTTTATATTATTTGTGGCTATTGTAAAGGGTGATATTTCTCTGGTTTCTTTCTCAGCCCATTTATCATTTGTATATAGGAGGGATACTGATTTTTTTTGAGTCAATCTTGTATCCTGCCACAATACTGAAGGTGTTTATCAGCTGTAGGAGTTCCCTTGTAGAATTTTTGGGGTCACTTATGTATACTATCATATCATCTGCAAATAGTGAAAGTTTGACTTCTTCTTTTCCAATTTGTATCCCCTTGATCTCCTTTTGTTGTATTATTGATTTAGCTAGAACTTCAAGTACTATATTGAATAAAATTGGGGAGAGTGGACAGCTTTGTCTTGTTCCTGATTTTAGTGGAATTACTTTGAGTTTTTCTCCATTTAGTTTGATTGTTGGCTGTTGGCTTGTTGTAAATTGCCTTTATTATGTTCAGGTATGTTCCTTGTATTCCTGCTTTCTCTGAGACCTTTATCATGAAGGGGTGTTGGATTTTGTCAAAGGCCTTTTCAGCATCTAATGAAATAATCATGTGGTTTTCTTCTTTCAGTTTGTTTATATGGTGTATTACATTGACAGATTTTCGTATGTTGAACCATCCTTGTATCCCTGGGATGAAGCCTACTTGATTATGGTGGATAATTTTTTGATGTGTTTTTGGATTCTGTTTGCCAATATTTTATTGAGTATTTTTGCATCAATGTTCATGAGGGAGATTGGTCTGTAATTCTCTTTCTTTGTTTCATCTTTGTGTGGCTCAGGAATCAGAGTAACTGTAGCCTCATAAAAGGAGTTTGGTAACGTTCCTTCTGTTTCTATTGTGTGGAACAATTTGAAGAGTATTGGTATTAGCTCTTCTTTGAAAATCTGGTAGAATTCTGCATTGAAACCATCTGGTCCTGGGCTTTTTTTGGTTGGGAGACTTTTAATGACTGTTTCTATTTCCTTAGGGGTTATTGGTCTATTTAAATTGTTTATCTGGTCTTGATTTAACTTTGGTATGTGGTACCTATCCAGAAAATTATCCATTTCTTTTAGATTTTTCAATTTTGAAGAGTACAGGTGTTTGAAGTATGACCTGATGATTCTCTGGATTTCCTTGTTGTCTGTTGTTATGTCTCTCTTTTTGTTTCTGATTTTGCTAATTTGGATGCTCTCTCTCTGCCTTTTGGTTAGTATGGATAAGGGCTTGTCTATCATTTTGATTTTCTCAAAGAAAATCAAACTCTTTGTTTCATTGATTCTTTGTATTGTTCTCTTTGCTTCTATTTTATTAATTTCAGCTCTCAATATGATTATTTCCTGGTGTCTATTCCTTCTGAGTGACTTTGCTTCTTGTTCTAGAGCTTTTAGGTGTGCTGTTAAGTCACTAATGTGAGATTTCTCCAACTTCTTTATGTGGGCATTTAGTGCTATGAATTTTCTTCTTTGCACTGCTTACATAGTGTCCCATAAGTTTGGGTATGTAGTACATTCATTTTCATTGAATTCTAGAAGGTCTTAATTTCCCAGGATAGCTAAAAGAATTCTGTACAACAAAGCCACCTCTGGAGGCATCACCATCCCTGACATCAAGCTCTACTATAGAGCTATTGTAATAAAAACAGTTTGGTATTGGCATAAAAACCGACATATGGACCAATGGAATCCAATTGAAGACCATGACATTAATCTACACACCTATGAACATATGATTTTTGACAAAGAAGGCAAAACTGTACAATGGAGAAAAGAAAGCATCTTCAAAAAAGGTGCTGGCATAACTGGATGTCAACATGTAGAAGATTACAAATAGATCCATATCTATTGCCATGCACAAAACTCAAGTCCAAGTGGATCAAAGACCTCAATATAAAACCAGTTACACTGAACATGATAGAAGAGAAACTAGGAAGTAGTCTTGAACACATTGGCACAGGAGAACAATTCCTAAATATAACAACAGCAGCACAGGCACCGAGAACAACAATTAATAAATGGGACCTCCTGAAACTGGGAAGCTTCTGTAAGGCAAAGGACACAGTAAATAAGACAAAATGACAGCCTAGAGAATGGGAAAAAGTCTTCACCAATCCCACATCTGACAGAGGGCTGATCTCCAAAATATTTAAAGAATTCAAGAATCTAGACATCAAAATACTAAACAATCCAATTAAAAATGGGCTATAGAGATAAACAGAGAATTTTCAAAGGAAGAATTTCAGATGGCCAAAAGACATTTAAGGAATTGCTCAGCATCCTTAGTCATCAGGGAGATGCAAATCAAAACAACTCTGAGATACCATCTTACACCTGTCAGAATGGCTAAGATCAAAAGCACTGCAGACAGTTTATGTTGGAGAGGATGTGGAGCAAGGGGAACACTCCTCCACTGTTGGTGGGAGTGCAAACTGGTACAGTCATTTTGGAAATCAGTGTGGCAGTTTCTCAGAAAATGGGAATCAATCTACCTTGAGACCTAGCTATACCACTACCCAAGGAATGCTAAATCATACCACAAGGACACATGCTCAGCTATGTTCATAGCAGCATTATTTGTAATAGCCAGAACCTGGAAACAACCTAGATGCCCCTTAACTGAAGAATGGATTAAGAAAATGTGGTACATATATAAATGACTATATTGATTAGTTTTACCTGACAAGCAACCTTGGGAGGGCACAGTCCATCATGGTGGGAAGGCCTGGTAGTAGGAGTGTGAGATGCTTGGTCACATTGTTTCCGTAGTTAGGAGAGAGAGAGAGAGAGAGAGAGAGAGAGAGAGAGAGAGAGAGACAGAGACAGAGACAGAGACAGAGACAGAGAGGGAGCTATTAATGATGACACTCAGCTTGCTTCTTCTGCTTCCTCTATGTATTCAGCACAGGACCTTACTCCATAGGGTGGTGTCATCAGTATTCAGGATGAGCCTTCCTTCTTAATTAAACATCAATAGAAAAGCCCTCACTGACAAGCTTAGAGGTGTGTCTCCTAGGTGACTCTAACTCCAGTCCAACCAACAATAAGGATGAGCCATCACAGTGGCCAGTAAATATATACAAATCTCAGCATCTTTATTTAGTTTAAAAATGTCTGTAAACACAGATACTACTTCACATACTTTGATGTCTTTTAAAAAAAGATTTGTTTATTTTATTTGGATGCATATTTGCCTGCCTGCATGAAAGTGTACCATGTGCATGCCTGGTGCTGGCAGAGGCCAGAAAAGAGTGTTGGATCCCCTAGAACTGGAGTTACAAATGGTTGTGAGCTGTCATATGGGCGCTGGAAACTGAGCCTGGGTCCACTGCAAGAGCAGCCAGTGCTCTTAATAGCTAAGTCATCTCTCCAGCCTACTGTGATTACTTTCCAACAAGAAATGTATTAAGAATTGCAGTCAACAGCAAGTGTTGCAAAGAATGTGGAACAGTTAGAATCTTTACTTATTCCTAGTTAAAGAGGAAAAAGGTGCATGCAACAACTTTGGAAACCATTTGGCCTTTTCTCACAACAACAAACATGGACTTGGGCAGGGGGGCCCAAAAAGGGCTCAGTTGGTAAGAGTCCTTGCTGTCAATGCCAGGCCTGATAATGTGAGTGCAAGCTCCAGGATCCACACAGTAGGAGGAGAGAAACAACTCTAGCACACTGTCCTCTGGCTTCCACACTGGCACTATGCATAACACACATAAGCATGTGTACGTGTACATAAATACCATATAATAAAGTATATATGTCTGAACATATATAACAGAATAATTTTAAACACGAAAATGCAGACTTAATACTTTGCAGCTCCAATATTGACTCTCTAGGTAAGAGCACTGAAAACATAAGTTTACACAAAATATGTGCTTAAGTAGGAGCTAGTGACATAGCCTGGGGTGGAGGGGAATGCATGCCACCAAGCTTGACCATCTTTTCACTCCCAGGACCCACATGGAGGAGGGGGAAAACTGACTTCTAAAGTTGTTCATTGTTCTGTGATCACACATAAGCCCAGGCACACACACAAACATGCAAACATGTAATAATAATAATAATCCCACTGCATGCACTGATATTTATTGTAGCTGATTTCCTTTTATTAAAAAGATGTTTTAGAAAACGTCAAGCTGAAATTAACTTGAAAGCTATTTAAAAATAAATTTAAATTTTAGAAATAGTTATTTTTAACCTTGTGTTAAAAGAATGAAATAAATCCTTGCTGAATTAACAATCCTTTAAACTTATTTCTAGCAAAATATTAAGTTATATACTAAATTATTACTTAAAATATTTAAGAAAGTATTAAGCATAATGACTGCACAACCCTTTTTGGTTTTTGTTGTTTCTGAAGAGCTGCTGTGTCTCCAAACAGTTCAAGCAGGAGGAAAGCAGAAGTTGGAGACAAACGCACCAGAAGACTTCCCAGGTCAACAAGGGAGGTAGAAAATCAAAATTCAGCTCCAAGTTTTGGTCGATGCTGCATACCTGCAATCCCAGCATTCAGGAGGCTGAGATGGGAGTGCAGCTGCCAGTTCAAGGTCAGCCTGGTTTACACAACAAGTTCCAGGACAGCCAGGGCTCTATGGATATAAGGAGACTTTGTCTCAAAAGGCAAACAAAACAACAACAATAAAAACAAAACAAAACAAAAAAACCCAACAACAAAAACCTAAAACCAATCAGTTTCAGCTTGCCAAGTGGAGTCAGGCAAGGGAGAAAGGTGCTGCTGGGGGATGCTGGTTTGGCTCATAGAAACAGAAAAGCCAGAAAGCAGGACATTAAAATTGATAACCAGCAACAGGAAAGAGAGTAATTTATGTGGTTGTGTCAACAAGTTCTTTCTTCTGCTCATCCATTTTTACTTCAGTTCTCAACCCAAGGAAATATCTTTTAAAAATATATTTTTTTAATTATTTATTTTGTTTAACTGTTTATTATTATTAATAATATATTATTTTTAATTCTGTGTATGGATGTGTCTGGGTGGGGGTATATTGTATATGAGTGCAGTTGCTCTCAGAGGTCAGAAGTAGTGGATCTTTGGTTGTGAGAAGCCTATGTGGACTCTGAGACCCAAACTCCAGTCCTTTGAAAGAGCAGCAATTGCTCTTAATTGATAAGACATCTCTCCATAGTCAGGTTTGCATACTGCAAAGCAAAAAAAAAATGTGTTCTGAACTTACCTGTGAATTGCCTAAAGTGTTTGCTAAGCAAATCTACACTGTAAACAAAACCACTAGGAAAGGCTTTTACGAATTGTAAGATACTGCAATAACACTCATACGTATTTATAAACTCATTCATTTTCAGTGAGCTTCATTCAGCCTGTCAAACAGAGCAAAGAAGAATGAGTGAGTAAAACAGGTTGAGACATAGTCTATCATGTAAAGCCACAACACACAATCTTCTGTCTTCCATTGCCCTCCTTATCCCCCCTCTTACCCTTCCCCTTCTCCCCTTTTCTCTTCTGATTTTTAAAACAAGGTCTCATGTATCCCAGACTGATATCAAACTCATTAGATAGCTGAGAAAGACCCTGAACTCCTGATCTTCCTGTTTCTGCCCCCCAAATGCTGGGATTACAGATGTGAGCCACAAGGTCTGGATCGTTCTCTTTTCTTAATGGGCAGAGAGTGCCACAGTAACTATACAAAAGCTTAGTGAAATTGCTCAGAAGCCACTATCATGAGGAACACAGCTAAAAAAATTTTTTCCACTCTGGGGTGAGAGAGATGGTTCCACTGTGAAACAAAACAAAACAAAACAAAACAAAACAAAACAAAACAAAACAAAACAAAACAAAACAAAAAAAAACAAACAAAACAAAACAAAACAAAACAAAACTTGATCCTCCCACCTCCCTGGAACCAAAATATGTCATGCAAAGCTGACCACTTGAGTTTGGAACACACATGAAAAAAGCTGCATGTGGTGATACACATTGTACTCCCAGTATGCCTACAGTGAGAGGGCAGCCAGAGATAGGAGAATCGGTCAGAAGCTAGAGTATGCAACATAGATGCAGAAACAGGAGAGATCCTGCCTCAGAAAAATTACAAGGTAGGAGGAAATTGACCTCCACACAAGCACTGTGGTGTGTGCATGCCCCCACCCCCACTAAATCAAAGAATAAAAGTGTTTCAACATTTTTGTCCCTTTCTTTCAGAAGCTTTCTCTATCATGAAGACTGAATAGGTAATTGGTGAGGTATCCATGCTTAACTAGGCTTACACATCATATACTACTGTTGTGGGATATTTGGATCGAATTCTGATGCTCCTGAGATGTCAATAAAGTTTGCTTTGAATCAGAGGGTGGATCTAGCTGACCATAGAGGTTTTGGAGGACCAAGGACAGCTAGTGATATAGACAGTAGTAGTGTGGGGCTTAGCGAAAGTCTTGGCCTTTTGGATCAAGGAAAGAGAGAGAAAGGAGGTCACTGGTTGCTACTCCAGCACTTCTCTGATCATCCAGGTTCTGCGTTTTCACTGATAAAGAATAATTAGATAAATGTCATCTGGCATTCAACTTGGGGCACAAGATCATGAAGTAGCTGGTTGGTGCTGGTTTTGCAGCCACTGCTGCAGCGGCTGGCTTTTCCTCCCTCCCTCCAGGCCCTCTGTGAAAGTCTGCATTTTCCTGTTGCAGCCTCTCTACAGTAGCCTCCAGCTGCTTCCCATCCCTGGCCCCAAACTCTACAAGTAGGTGGGCCCAAGGTTAATAGAAAACCAACCTTAATTTACCCAGTTACCATTCAAGAACAATCACAAGATGATATGCACCCCCACAGCTATTCAGAACTTAACTAGGATCCTATAGAAACGTTAGATTTGAAGATATTTAAGGAAACAATAATTTCATATGGTCTGCCTTAACCTTCTGTAAAGCAGATGTTAAATTCATGGGCCACTTGGAACAGAATTATTCCACAAGACTGGAAAGATTTAGTTACAGCAGTATTGGAAGCTGGTCTTCAGTTACAATGAAAAAACATGGTAGAGAGAGGAACCTTGGGTCATAGAACAATGAAGTAGGACTAGAGGTATGGAAATTTCCCAAGAACATCTTCTTAGTGAGGGCCAACTTAATGATTTGAAAAGACAGATTACATTTGATGATCACTATGCTGTACAGCCACTTTGAATGCTTGGGACAGGGTTGAAGATTCAGGAGAGAAAACTAAGTCATTTACTAAAATTATACAAGGCCCCAAAGAAGCCTTCACTGATTTTTTTTTTTTACAAAGATTGACTTCAGCTGTAAATGAAATGATATCAGATCCAGAAATTAGACAAATATTAATTAAATCTTTGGCTTTTGAAAGTGCTAATTCAAAATGTAAAAGGGTGATTAGGCCTTTAAAGGCAAGATCAGCACT
>CABHPR010154100.1:30534-75109 GCA_902168415.1 Peromyscus melanophrys
AGAAGAAGAAGAAGAAGAAGAAGAAGAAGAAGAAGAAGAAGAAGAAGAAGGAAAGGCTTACTTCCATTCTGATATTCATGTCTTTTCTGCATGTATCATAATAAAGGCAGGCATCAAATGACAAAGGAGGGTGAATTCTAACTGGATGACAATGCAGTCTTGGGAAGAGTTACCTTGGGACAAATTCAATAATTGGGAGCCACTATCCTTTCAAAAGACAAATTCACATCACAGCAGTTAAAGCCAGAAAAAAAATTTGTATGGGAAGAGGGTTATTTAATTTGGGATTTAAAAAAATAGTAAGGGCTTTTATTTCATATAAAAAACCCAAAGCAGAACAAGTGTTGCAAAACACAGTTATTTTAGCTGAAGTTGGAGTTTCTTGGGCACTATTTTTATAAATGGTTGGGGGAGTTATAACAAAAATAAATAATAACAAAAATATTTAGGGCAGGTGAAGATGGCTCAGTCATTAAAGTGCCCCTTGAAAGAGCATGTGGACCTGAGTTCAGCTCTAACAGTCTCTTAAGAAGCGGGTGTTATGACTTATTACGTGGAGTGGGGGGGGGCGAGGGTATCCCGTGAGTGCAGGGAAACATGCTGGCATGTTGGGCAGATGCAGTGGTGGGCTAGCGGCGACCCACTCCATGTGGGCATGGCGGCGGGGCAGCGGGTGGACATTCACAACCCAGATGCTACATCCACCGCGTGGAGAGTTTATTATAATAGAGAGCTAATGAGGTGGAGAGACAGAAAGAGGGAGACAGAGGAGGGAGAAGGGAAAGAGGGGGAAGGGAGGGGAGTTGAGGGGAGCACACCTCATGGGAGCGGAGGGAGAGAAGAGAGAAAAAAAAGGGTAGAGTTTTTCCTCACAGGGTGGCGCGAAGGGACAGGATCAGAATATTAACATGCGGGTACAGTGGTGTTGATGCTAATAGTGGAAAGGCAGAGACAGGAAGATCTCCAGAGCTCACTGGCCAGTCTGTCTAGCTTATTTGGTAAGCTTCAGGTAAGAGGTCTGTATCAAAAACAAGGTGGAAAAACCAGACGCTATCCCAGCAGAGAGAAAGGGAAGTGGACACAAAGTCCCACTTTCAAGCAAGAAGCTCTTTGCAATTGATCACTGCCAGGAGAGGGGAAATCACTTTCCTCCAATGGAGTGACACTGGGTATATCAACCACACCCCAAGGCAGGTCCTATGCTAAAGAACAGTTGTCTAACACAAAACTGACTCCACGTTTCTACTTATTATTATTATTATTATTATTATTATTATTATTATTATTATTATTATTAGTGTGTGTGTGTGTGTGTGTGCGCGCGCGCGCGCGCGTGTGCGTATTGGATCTGGGACAATCTGGAGGGAGAGGAAGGAATATGACCAAATATATTATATGTCATATGAAAAAATTTAAAAAGTAAAACAAAACAGAACAAACAAACAAAAATCCCAAAACCAGGTATACGATGCCTGAAGAATGACAGCTGAAATTGACCACACACACACACACACACACACATACACACACACTATTAACCCTGTCAAATGAGACCAAAAGAGAAAAGTTGCTGAAAGCAAAGGTCTGAAGCTTTCCTGGGCCACTCTCCCTCACTGACTGTGTTGCTGTCTTCTTACATCACCCTCCCTTGGAGACCTCTGAGCAATCCTCAAAGCGTACAGAGCACACTGTGCAAACTGCTAAGCCAGTCAACGAAGAGATGCTCTGGAAGACACCAGGCCTGTATTCCAGCTTCTGGTAACACCAGTTGAAACAGTAAATTTGAGCCAACAGTTTGTGTTGGACACTGCCTGATAGGAGGTGACCAGAGAAGGGGGGCCATTTATATAATGAATTGGCCTCCTAGCCTATGTAGTTCTGAAGGCTCACAAACACTGTAGTCATTTGCTAGGGCTGCTGAAATCAATTGCCACAAACTGGGTGGAATAAAACAGTCCATATTCTTTTCTTTTCTGGGTGGTGGGAGTCAGTTCATGGGCTTGGCAGGGAGGAATCCTGAGGGCGGTGAGAAAAAGACCCCCACACCTCTCTCCTTGCACTCCTTAGCATGTGCAACTACCCCAATCTGTCCCACTGTCTCCTGGCGGTCTCTGTGCGGTGATATTCTTTTCTGATAAAAGCTCCAGTCACACTGAACTTGGGGCCCACTCTTACCCAGTGTGACCTCACCTTAACCTGACTGGAGCTCCAAAGACTCTATTTCCTAATGGAGTCACATTCATAGGTTCCAGCTGCACATGAATTAAAAGACACAGTGCAGCACAGTCCCCACCCCTGGATCTGTAGTGCTGACTGTTGACTCCCTCAGGGAGGTTCCCACTCAAGTGACATGCCATATCTACTTTGGTCACTGTGAACGTCAGAGTCCTAGTCACTGCTTCCTAAGTTCTTTCCCAAAAGAAAACACTTTAAACAGTTCTGAAAATTATTTGCCAATGACCTTATGCCAGGATTCGTGAACAAAGGGCCTTTCTCTTGTGTGGGTCATGAAGGAGAATGTATCTGTTGAAGTTCAAGGCTGAATGCTTTCAGAGATGGGCTAGAAAGGTGTGATTTCGAGAACATAACAACTATGAATCCAGGAGGAAGTTGTTTAGGTGGTTGGATCAGTTAACCTTCCTAAAAGCTGTGTGTAGAGGTGACCATTGAATACAGCTGTGACCTTGTCCTGAGTTCAGGTTGACACAGAAGCACAAGGACTTGAAAGCAGCAGGAATGCTCCCTCTTGGGGTCAGTGACACTAAAGGACTGCTCAGCTTAATCAGCAGCGGATGCTTCGTCTCACTCCAGGCAATGACTTAATGGTCCTCTGACTGTACAACGCTGCTGCTCTGTGGACAAAACACAGAGGAACAGGGAAGTAGTGTCTACTCCTTCACAAACATGCCTGCGGCACCTCCTCCTTGCCCGCTTGGCCAGCTGGCCGCTCCCCATGGGCACAGGAAACGGGAATGGGTACCTTCTGATTTCCCATCGTGGTTTGGAGAGTGGTGCTGCCGGAATCAAAAGAAGAGAACTGATTGGGTTTTGGAAGCACCAGCAGCAGGGTCGGACCCCCAAAAGCCCAGTGACCACTGTTGGTTAAATGGCGCTGCGCCTGGCTGGCCGCCACCTGAGGCGGCCATGCCGATGGAGGAGAGTGCTGGAGGACAACTCATTTATTTTGTACACTAATCGAAGAAAATGTAACTGGGCTGGGGATGTAGGTCAGTGGAGTCCTTACCTAGCTTGCACAAGGCTCTGGTTCAGTGGTTCTCAAATAGTGGGTCATGACCCCTTTCACAGGGGTCACATATCAGATATCCTGTGTACCAGATATTTACATTATGATTCATACTATAGCAAATTACAGTTATGAAATAGCAATGAAAATAATTTTATGGTTTGGGGTTACCACAACATGAAGAACTGTATTAAAGGGTCACAGCATTAGGAAGGTTGTTTTGTGATGTTTTTACACATAAATATGCTAGCACTTAGTGTAAAAGCACTTTGCTTACAAAGAGACATACATGACATTGAGAAATTATGAGAAGTGAAACTCCAGGCTTAGGGGAAAAGAGACATCAATATTCAGTAATTTTGGAAGATTAAAATGTGTTCATTCTTCCATAAAATTTAGGACTACTTATATTCTTTTAGGTGAACTATCCTGGGCGAACATTCAAGGTTTTATAACATATTCTTCCCTGTGAATTTTCATTATCTGACTAAATCAGCATGAATTCTTATATTTTTTGTGAAATATGAATTTTTATATCACAGATACATATGAAACTTAATGTTTCCTTATGTATTATTTTTATGCTGTAATTTCAAATGCCTTGGAGGAAATCTTGTTTTCAAGCACCAAATCTAAATTTTTAGGCATTAATTTACTACACCACAAAGTGAGAGGAAATAGTTATTTTCTCTTTAAAAGAGCCAGCTGGGCATGGTACTCAGGCCTCAGGACTGATCTCAGCACCCAGAAGGCTGAGACAGGATATGCCTTTAAGGCCACTTAATGCATTCAAGTTTAGTTTGGGCTGTAATGTGAAACCCCTTCTCAAAACCAGACCAAACCAAAGCAAACTTACCCAACCTAAACAAACAAATGAATCAGGAAGTAAATATTTCAGAATTCTCAGACTGCATGCACTCTGTTGCACATTCATCTTTATGTCTTTTCTTTTAATGACCTTTAAAAACACAAGCATCAAAATATAAAAGTATTTGCTGACCGGAGATTGACCTGGAGGGAAAATAAGGCTGACACAGTAAATCTGAATGTATATATACTGGGTTCAGCAAAAGCAGGACATAGGTGTTGTGCC
The DNA here is from genome assembly GCA_902168415.1 of Peromyscus melanophrys. Taxonomy (NCBI): domain Eukaryota; kingdom Metazoa; phylum Chordata; class Mammalia; order Rodentia; family Cricetidae; genus Peromyscus; species Peromyscus melanophrys. The sequence continues at coordinate 34,872 of CABHPR010154100.1, forward strand.
TGCATCGCAAGACCCGGAAGCAAGACCGCTACAGAGCCAATATCCAATGCAAAACACAAAGGGGTTTATTGATAACAAGCAAGCTCAGGCTTTGTCCGTGTCCGACATCCAACACAGCGGGTGGAGGAGAACATCCCCGAGCACTCACTTTAAGGGGTTTACTTAGGAAAGGTTTATATGCAGCTTGGGATTGGACGAGGGGGGCTAGGGGTGAGGCAGTTTTTTGAAGTTACTGGATGAACCATAAGCATGAGGTTACTGATGCTAACAGGATTCAGGGTATCTACAGAGACATAAATTTTTACTCCCTATCTCCTGCTTTTGTTGAACCCAGAATATATACATTCAGATTTATTGTTCCGGTCCTACTCTCCTCTGAGGTCAACTTCTGGTCAGTTAAACCCATTACTCCCCATATCTTGTTTTGCCAAGTCCAGGATACATAGATTTATTGTCCCAGCCTTATAAGTTCAACTTCTGGTCACTTCTAAAACTGCTGGTCAACAAATACCTTTGGAGAGGGGAGGGGGAAGCATCTCTCAAAATGGCTACTGATTTTTCCCTTTCAATAGGGAGTAAAAAATTTATGTCTCTGTAGATACCCTGCATCCTGTTAGCCATTAGTAATTTCACACTTATAGTTCAGCCAGTAACTTCAAAGAACTACCTCACCCTTAGGCCCCTCATCCAATTCTGAGATATCTAACCCTCTGCATGTAAACCTTTCCTATATAAACCCCTTAAAGTGAGTGCTTGGGGCTGTCCGCTGTGTGGAGTGCTGGACACAGACCAAGCCCGGGCTTGCTTTGTTATTAAAAAACCTCTGTGTGCTTGCATTGGATATTGGCTCTGTGGTGGTCTTGCTTGGGGGTCTTGCTACACGGGCACAACAGTATGAAGGTGATGTGCTGAGCTACATTGCAGCTCTCTCCTGTCTCATCTTTAAAAATTGCTGGGGTTGGCTCAGCAGGCGCGGATCCGATTTCTATCCTGGGAATCCATATGGTAGAAGAAGGAAGCCGATTCTGAAAAGTTATCCTCTGACTTCCATGGGTGACCCCTGCCACACACACGTACACACAGACACACAATGAATACATGAAATGTAACTTTAAAAGGTGGGTGAGTGGAGAGATGGTTAAGAGTGCTTACCACTCTTGCAGAAGACCTGGGTTTGGCTCCCAGCACCCACATGGTGGCTGACAACCCCCTGTAATTCTAATTCCAGAGGATTCAGTGTCATCTTCTGACACCCACAGGCTCTTGTACTCACATACACTTATACATATATATACCCAGGCGCACACAATAAAGATTAAAAACATAATAAAATTATAAGATGGCTCAGTGGGCAAAAACACTTGCCTCAAAACCTGACAACCAGAGTTCCCATTCTGGGACCCACATGATGGAAGGAGAAAACCAGCTCCCCGAGACTATTTTCTAACTCCACATGTACAACATGGCACCCCCCTCTGCAAGAATACATTCACAGAGAAACACACAAATAAATATGTAAACAATTGCCTTCCTGTAGGTACATGAGGTTCAGTTGCTAAAAATCAAAGCAGGCGCCCGTCCCCTCCTGCTTCTAAGTCCCGATTCACCTTTCACATGTACATGCCAGTTCTTCTGCAAGAGATACTTGCGAGTTTCTCTCTCACAAAGCTTTCCTGACTGACCCCACCCCACCCCAATCCCCACTGACCATCAATTATATGAATGAAGACAGTTCTCTTTGTGCTGCACACTAAACCTTGCCGACAGCCCTCCTCTGCCTCCCTGCCAGACCTCACATGCTTTCATGGTTGCCCCGCGCCCCCCATCGGAGCTGCTTACCTAGCTCCAGCTTAATAAACATCCAAGTGACTTTTTATTGTTCTAAAACAGTCAAAAACTTAAAAAATACACCAGCAGGTGGCAGCAGAGCCCGTTGGTTAAGCCAAACTGTCTATATTTGATTTTGTAAATTCACATGACCAGCAGGTGGAGCGCTTTGACAGGAAAACCTTACACAGCCCTGGAATGGCTGGAATGAGACACACGTAGCTTTGCATAAAACCTTAAATAGACAAAGAACTATAGGCAATTGAGGGAAGTAGGGTGCTGGAGAGGTGCCCAGAGTCAAGTGATCAGCCCCGAAAACATACATACAAGTGACAATGTTTGGATTGAGCACATTGCATTTAGGAATATATATGCATGCATACAATAGCAATTAGTGAATAAAGAGGCCGTGAATTTGAAGGGAAGTGGTGAGAGGTGAATGGGGTCAGGAGCTGGAGGGAGGAAAAGGAAGGGAGAAATGTTGTAATTATATATAATTAAAAAAAACCAAACAAGCCTTCAATATACTCAGACTACTCTCAATAAGACTCCACTATTCCTAAGTGTCAAATATCTTTTCTGGGGGCTGGAAAGATAGCTCAGTAGTTGAGAGCATTGACTGCTTTTTTAGAGGACCTGGGTTCAACTCCCAGCACCCACATGATGGTTCAGGACTGTCTGTAACTCCAGTTCCAGAGAATTCAATTACCTCTTCTGGCCACTGTGGGCACAAGCATGCAAGTGGCACACAGAAGGAGATGCTGGGAAAACACCTATGCATGTGAAAAATAAAACTTTCTAGTCCAAGAAGACCAAAGTTGGAAACACACACACACACACACACACACACACACACACACACACACACACACACAGAGTCACACACACACTCATATTCTCTCACACCCACACTCACACTCACACACACTCACACACACTCACATTCTCTCACCCCCACACTCACACACTCACACACACACTCACATTCTCTCACCCCCCATACTCACACACATTCGCACACATACTCACATACACACACTCACATTCTCTCACCCCACACTCATACACACTCACACTCACACACACACTCACACTCACATTCTCTCACCCCCATACTCACACACACTCACACACACACAGAGTCACATACACACTCACATTCTCTTACCACCCCCATACTCACACACACACATACAGAGTCACACACACACTCACATTTTCTCACCCCTCCATACTCACACACTCACATTCACACCCATACTCACATACACACACTCACATTCTCTCACCCCCACACTCACACACACACTCACTCACATTCTCTCCCCCCCCATACTCAACACACACTCACATTCACACACACACATATTTTCTAGTCTGGAAAATTGTTCTCCAATACCAAAGCTGGAAGTGATGTTCAGGAAACAAGTGTCCCCAAAGACCATTAGTGACATATGGTTAGCTCAGTGGTAGAACTTACCTAGAGGGCTGGGTTTCATCCCTGGCATGCACATCTGCTCTCCTGACTCTTTCTCTCACAAACCCCAGAAAAACGTCTATATGTTAAAAGAAACAAATGGCAATGTGAGAAGACAGCTGGAGAATGTGACAAAATATTTGATAAAGCACTGTACACACACCCACAAGTATTTACATACTTTATAAAGATAGAGGCCATACATGATTGTGCTCCCTAAGATCATGACACCTAGTGATGTCTCACTTTGTGTAAGCACACGCTGTGATGTCTGCACCAAGATGAAATTGCTTGCTAATTAGTGCCTTTCATGGACCAGATCCCCATCAATAAGCAGTGCATGGTAGTATGACTGGAACAACTCAGCAATAACAATGTACGGAACCCAATCAAAGACAAACCCAGAGCCTGGAGAGATGGGTTTGTGTGCAGAGGACTGGTGGCTCCGTGGCTCACAACCATCCGCAAACCCAGTTCCAGGGCATCTGTCTTCTGACCTCTGAGGACACTCGGCACACATGTTGTGAATGGAAATACAGGCAGGCAAAACACACACATGAAAGAAAAAATAATTCTAAAAACATAACTTTAAATAAAAGAAGAATAGGACTTGAAGGACAATTTTCCAAAGAAGATGCACAAATGGCCAAAAAAGCACATGTAAGAAGGAAGAAGCAAAGCAAAATCTCAATGAAATATCACCTTTTACCCACTGGGAGAGCCCTGCCTGAATAATAGGAAGTAATGGGAGTTAGTGAGAATGGGCAGAAACTACATTCTTTTTTTTTTTTTTTTTGTTTGGTTTTTCGAGACAGGGTTTCTCTGTGTAGCTTTGCGCCTTTCCTGGAACTCACTCTGTAGCCCAGGCTGGCCTTGAACTCACAGAGATCCGCCTGCCTCTGCCTCCCGAGTGCTGGGATTAAAGGCATGCGCCACCAACGCCCGGCAGAAACTACATTCTTGAGTGCAAATGCTAGGGATATAAAACGGTGCAGCCATTATTCAGAACAGTATGGACATTCCTCGCAAAATGCAACACGGGCCATTCTATTGCTGTGGGTTAGGTATCTCTGCTTCTCAGCCTTGGGCAAGAGTTTAATTAATGCTTAGGGTATGTCTGTCATGGCTACTGAGATGGTGGAGACTTAAATTGAGTTTAGAGGTGGTGTTTCTGAGGAGTGAACAGATTAGGTTAGATCATCAGGACAAAGTCCCTAGTTTTGAGTCCTGACTTTCTGAGGATACGGAGGAGAAATGCACAGATATTGAAAGTATTTCCTCTATGATGTGATGCAGCAAAGAGGGCCCCTGCAAAAGCCCAAGCAAATGTTTGGGACTGTGTACCTCTAGAAACATGAGGCAAGTTTTCTTTCGCAAAGTAGCCTGGCTCAGGTACTTTGTTATAGCAGGGAAAAAACTAGTGCACACATAATCCAGAACTCTTAATTCTGTAAATATATCCAAAAGATTCCAAAGCAGATCTTGAAGAGATGTGTGCATACACCTGTTCAGTGGAGCACTTTTCATAGCAGCCAAGATGCGGAAGCAACTCAAATGACTAGATAAAGAAATTTGGCATATATAATATATACAGCTTTTAAAGAGAGGAAAACCAGCTACTTAGGACATTGAGGCAGGGGTCTACAAGCTCTAGGTCTGCTCTGGCTACAAAGTGGGTGCCAAGCCAGCTTATGCAAGCCAGAAAGACCCTGCCTCAAATTTAAAAGGTAAAAGGAGAGCTGGAACTACAGCCTGGCCACTGTTTAACAAACATAAGGTGTCAAGTTCAATCCCTGGTTACTGCAAGAAAAAAATAATGGTTATTACAATCAGTCTCGTAGATAACCCTTGAGTACATTGTGCTAAGTAAAAGAAACAATTCACAGAGAAACAATACCATGGAATCCTACTATATGGGCTATCTAAAACAGTTAAAAAAGAAACCAGAACAAAACACAGGAACAGAAATTGGGAGAAGGGAGGATGACTTAGGTTATAGACAGCATTGTGAACTTGCTTAACAATGTTGAGCTGTGCACTTAAACAGGTAGATTTCACCAGCTGTAGAGTTTTGTTACTGTGATCCCAACTTTCAAGAGGCTGAGGCAGATGGATTGTCATGAACTTGCATAATGAGACCCTGACTCAAAAAAAAAAAAAGCCTAAACAAACCAGGGCTGATAAGGAGACCCAGTGGGTTAAGGTACTTGCTGCCAAGCCTGATGCCTACATTTAATCTTTGGGACTCACATAGTGGAGGTCCCCAACCAACAAAACAGACAGACAAACACCCCAAACCAAATTTAGAACCTCCAAATGTTTTATTATTGTTATTACTGTTGCCATGTTATATGTACAGTTTTTTTCCCCCTCCCCATATGTCTGTATAATGTGCATGCTGGGTGCCTGTCAAGACCAGAAGTGGGTGTCAGATCCCCTGGGACTGGAGTTACAGATGGTTGTGAGCCACCACGTGGGTCCTGGGAATCAAACCCAAGTCCTCTGGAAGAGCGATAAGTGCTCTTAACTGCTGAGCCATTTCCCCAGCACCCCAACTGGTAAATTTAAGATGTATTTTTATTATGTGTCATAGGCAGTTTGCACATGCTAGGCAAACATACCATTGAACTACACTCTCTAACCTCAGGCTAGTTCTTATTTGCAATCCTCCTGCCTCTGGTTTCCAAGTACAAGATATTTTTTTTATTCCATATACATTTAAAAAATATTGCTTAAATGTTTTAAATGAATGTTTGAAAAGAAAACTACTTTTTGTGAGCCTTCAAGTTAATAGAAAAACAGAAAATAGGGGCACAGGTAGGCGTTAGGAAAGCCTTTTTTGTATTCTCTAGAGACAATGGAGGCAGTTAGTGAGCAGGGCTGGGAGTAGGGTGAAGGATTAATATAATGGGACACAGACCAATTTCTCTAGGAAGTTAATCAGCACCTTGCAAAACACAGCAGAATGCTCAATCACCAGGGTGCTTCAGTTATTCAGGAAATATTAACAACATACAGTGCCCAGTTGCTGGTGTTGAAGTTTTAAAGGGACACTTGCAGTCTGTGGGTTGAAACAAGTACATGGATGACCTGTGCCTATGCAGACTCGTGACCCTGTTTTGGTGGGCCCAGAGATAGGGTCTCTTATATCTCATGCTTATCTCCAACCTACATGTACCTGATGATAGCCTTGAACTTCTGAGCCTCCTGTCTCTATCTCCCAAGTTCTGGGATTACAGGATGGGGCATCAAACCTCACCCAGTGTGACTTCTCAGCAGACGCTTGCAGAGGGAAAGTGGTCAGCCAAAGGAAGGCAAGGGGCGGGTGCCGTGGGAAAACAGAGAGGGTCTCAGTGTGACACTGGCTTAGTTTGTATGTTTCTGGGCCTGGTGCAGTGATCAACATGGGCAGAGAACTGAATGGATTCAGTGCCCAGAAATGAGTTCAGTGCAGCAGCCATGATTCACTGATTATTCTGAGGGTAGTGAGCGAGCCACTGAAAGGGTTTAAGTGGCTGTAGAGGCAAATACAATTCCTTCTTTAGAAAACAGTTGCTCCCTCTATCTTGTAGTTATCAAAGTAGAGAAGCAAAGTGAAGACAGGGAGGTACATTGCCTTCTACTCAACTGGATGTGAGGGAAGGTGCAGATGTTGGGCAGGGCAGTGGCAGAAATGTCCTCTGAAGGTCTGTGGGAGAAGGGAGGAAGGAAGACGGGGAGCCAGGACAAGAGGATGTGGAGCAGAGTCAGCAACAGAAGCTAACAGAGTGTAGAGGAACTGGAGGACACTGGCCGAGGGTATCAGTAGGAGAAATTCCTAAAGGGAAGTGGTTGTGGAGAAAGAAGCAGCTTCATTTGGAAGTTGAGTTGTGGAAAATTCCAGAGTTCCTTAGACCCTTGACAAATAGGTCTTTAACAGCTGATTTCCTCTAGGACCACATTGACCTTTTAATCTTCATCTTGAGCCAGTGGGAGCACTGCTCCCTACACAGCAGCAACCTTGTTAATAATGTACTACTTATTAACGCTCTGGGTAACAAATCTCACGGCGGCGTGAATAATTGGCTGTCCTTGAAGGGCATTAAGGAAGTGCAGGACAAAGGTAGGAGGGTGCTTAAAACTCACTGAGTCATACAAAGACACAAAACATAGAAGGAAGGTGTTTGTTGGGAAGAGATGTGGGAGAGAGAAGGGTGTTCAGGTATGAAAATGTGAACCCTGTTATTATATGTAATTAATACATGCTGATAAAATCTTAAAAAGAAATCCATGGAGTCACTCTAGTACTGTTTAAATCCCTTCCCCCTCCCTCCAAGGCTCACTTTCTTCCTGCAGTTTCCTCCCTCCCCTCCCTTTCCCTTTTCTCCTCTTTTTCCTTCTCCTTTCTTCTCCCCATCTCATTTCCCCTTTAACCCTCCTTCCCCTCCTCTCCCTTTTTCCTTTCTAGTATTTTCTTTCACGTCTCACTTAGAGTGGCTGGAATTTTCAGTTCTTTCTTCCAGTATTCTAAAGACTCAGTAATATATTTTTCCTCCCCTTCAGGGTCCCCCAAAGATTACCAGCACCCCTAATCAACAGGAAGTAGTCTAGAAAACTACAACCAGATTCAAAAAAAAGGATTATAGATATTTATTATCATTTTAGGGGGGTTGATTACAAGTTGTCATGGATAATGGTCAGGAAAAAAGCTAAACAAAAGAGATTAGATTCAGGGATCTTGTTCTAAAAAGAAAAAGGGGGATATAGAAATGATAGGATTAAAGGGCAGATTATTCGATCTATTTTAATCCAAAGAACAACTATTAATCTTACATATTTTACATTAGTATGGATTTTGGTTTATTGATACAAATTTAAAGTTAATTTTGTTATATTGTATGCATATTTCTTTTTTTTTTTCTTTTTTTTTCTTTTTTTTTTGGTTTTTCGAGACAGGGTTTCTCTGTGTAGCTTTGCGCCTTTCCTGGAGCTCACTTGGTAGCCCAGGCTGGCCTCGAACTCACAGAGATCCGCCTGCCTCTGCCTCCCGAGTGCTGGGATTAAAGGCGTGTGCCACCAACACCCGGTGCATATTTCTACTCTTGTTTAGAGTATTATGTTTATGCAGCTCTTTAAAATGTAATATATAATTAAGAAATACAGATTAACAGTCATCTATAATAGTCAAACTTATAGTCATGTTAGGTATGTTTTCAAGGTCATACACAGATATATTTAGATAGATACATAGTCTTCAAACACTTCAGTGACCTACAGAATACAACATTTAATATGTTTAATAACCTAAGGCTTTTCATGACAGTGAGACACGTCTGCTCCTAGCAGCACCAATGTACTTCTGAGAAGATGACGGGCATCAAAGAAACTATATATGGAGTTTGTTTTCGTTATGGCAAAAGCTAGCCATGTGGGCAAAGAAACTGCCCTACCTCAATTGCTGACAATATACTGTCCAAACTGGATGAGCAGGATACAAGAAAGATGACTGTCAAACTTTGTCAAGACAAGGTAGGACGGTCCTTCAAATTTCCCTCTTCACAGAAATGTCTGTCAGCTATCCCAGGCCTATACGCCAAAGAAGGATGCCCCAACATTGCAGAGCAACTTTGGGTGATTGTCCAGGAAGCCTGATGTCCCTGTCATTAGGTAACATTTCATCCTTCCAGAGTCTTTGATGGAGTTAAGACTAGATACTCATAGTTATAATTTTTCTTAGTTTTAGACATAAAACTTTAACTCATCAAGAGAGGATGGATAAGTAAATGTCTTCTCTGATTTTGTCAAATACAAGTAGACTAGATATTGTGACTGTAACTCTTACTTAATAACTGTTTCTGTTGTATATAATCTTACTATGTTAAAGTTAAAACCTTCCTTTTTAATCAGACAAAAAGGGGGGAAATGCTGTGGGATAATCCTCTTGTACACTGTAAAGATTTGTCACTGGAATTGATTTAATAAAACACTGATTAGCTAGTATCCAGGCAGGAAGTATAAGCCGGACAACCAAACTAAGAATGATGGGAAGGAGAAAGGCAGAGTCAGGAGTCGCCAGCCAGAGGCAGAGGGAACAGGAGATGAATTGCCATGCTAATAAAGGCACTGGCATGTGGCAGAGCATAAATAAGGAATATGGGTTAACTTAAAATGTAAGAGCTAGTTAGTAACAAGCCTGAGCTATTGGCTGAGCATTTCATAATTAATATAAGCTTTTGTGTGTTTATTTGGGACTGGGCGGTTGGGACAGAAAAACTCCACCTCCATTTACACTAAGAATCAAATCCAGGGTCTTATTTCAAGTGTTTTCTAAACATTGCTTTTCAAAATTATTTAAAATGTTCTCTAAAGTGACTGTAGGAGGCAGGCGTGGTGGCCTCTGGGTATGGTGGCCTTTGTTATTTCAGCACAGGAGAGATGGAGGCAGGAGAATTAGGAGTTCAAGGCCAGTCTGGGTTGTTTGATTGTTTCAAACAACAAAGAGAGAGACAGAGAGAGGGGGAGGGATGAAGTGGGGTGGAGGGAGAGAGTGGGAGAGATATTGAGTCAACTAATCTTCCCTTTTTTTTCTCTCTCATTAGTGAGCCCTTAAAATGGAAAGCAAGAGAAACTTACAAACAGCCAAATCTAGATTTTATTTTAATTTAACTGTACACTAATTTATACAGACTTAAAAATGATCCCACAGAATCAGTTACAGCTAAATACACAAAACCAAAACATCAGATAACTAAAAAAAAGTGAACAGGAAGGCCTCCAGAGGTGCACCTGAGAGAGAACTTTCCCTGAATACCTGCTGTGTGATAAGTGCTCTGATTTAAGCTGTTTTGTGTTCTGGAGGCCCACCGTGTTGTGCATTTGTTTGGCCAATTCAAGCATTATCTCCCTAGGAAGCAGGCTCCTTTTGGGCTGTGGATGGTGGGAGTCCTAATGTGTTCAGTCAACAGGGCTTGTATAGATTCTAAAAGATTTCTATCCACCTTGACATCTCCTCTCCTCCACTCTCATGTTAAGGGCTCATTCCAAAATGATTCCTGGAGGTTCCCCTCCCAGTGAGATCTCCTTCACCATGACCCCAGTTGGTCCAGAGAGGCTGCCAATCTGGTGCTTCTCAGCCCACTAAGGTCTCCAGAACTAGGAAGTGTGCACCTTGATGGGATTCTGGGGTCCCCTTCCAGTGCCCAAGGGGACTGTGAGACCCAGGATCAGAGTCTCCAAGTGGAAGAAGAGGAGACTAGGCTGCAAGTCAAGACCAGGTAAGAGATTTCCACCTCTCCAGCCCCCTGCCCAGGGGGCAGGGTATAGGCAAAAAGAGCATACAAGGACTTGATCACCCTGCAGGGAACTGCATCCAGAGTTTCCAGGGGATGCCTAAGTGGCAATGGTCTCCAAAGAAAAGGTAGATTGGTCTCTGGAGAAATAGACTAGTAGTTTAAAAAGGAAAACATACAACTTCTAAATAAATGTGTAAATGCTTGGAATGGCCCCACAGCTCTGTGGCTAAGAGAACTGACTGGGCCTCAACCTGTAGTTATGATGAGTTCCTCTCATCTGAACAGGCACTCACCTTCCATAATAGGAGGTGACTGAGCACCAGGTGTAAGACCCCGAGGTAAGACCTATTAAGTCTCTGCAAGGCTGCTAGTCAGGCAGGCACCTGCCTGTGAGAGAAGTGACTCTTCTCCCTCCCACCCTAAGCACCACATGGGGCTGGGCACATGAATTCCCTCAACTCATGGTTAGAGAGCTCTCCAGTCATGGGACTGCAGTCTCCATGTGAGACCTGCAAAGTCCTGCTAACCTTGCTGGACAACTCTAAAAGAGAATTTACCACTGACTGTGAAGTAAAGGTGAAGCCCTCCAACCTAAAGACTGCCAAATTGATTGGCTTTTCTTTGATGTCAGCTGGCCGTAAGAAGGAACTCTAGATTTGACTCTGATTAAGAGTCCCAGAGGTCTGTAGGGGACACTTGGTCACTTCAGGTCCCTTCCTATTCATGGTGTCTCTTGGCCCAAGACCCTCTGGGATGCTTCACTTCTACAACCTTCCCAGTTCCAGAGCACAGTCTTTGCACATTGATTGCAAAGACTGTTAAGCCTTAAGATACTGAGGAAGCATCCTCATTACCTTCCCCAGAGGATGAAACTTTGCCCATGATGCTGCCTCGCTACTGATTCCACTTGCCACTGCCACATGGCTCTGAGGCAGTTTGAAGACCATTTTATCTTGCCCCTTCTGTGGCACCTGCCCTGATGAAACGCTCACCAGCTTCATCCTGCTGGCCAGCTTTGCCGGGCTGTAGTCTGCTGTATTCTAGTGTGTCAGCTAAAGAAAATGCTGGCCCTCCTCTCACCCAAGAATATAAATGGTAGCTATGTTATCTGGCCACATACTTGTCTAACGGGGAGGGAGAGTCCTACCATAATGGTGGAGAAATTATAAAAGAGATTTTCTCCTCACAGTCGGATTAAGTCCTGGATGAACTGCTTTCCAATTCAGATATGAAACGTTTTACTGATGGGATCTGAAGCCTACAGCAGGGAAAACAGCCCCTTACACCAAGAGACTCAAAGTAACAATGCATTTTATTGAGAAAGAGGACTGCTTACCCCAGTGGACAAAAATGTTTAAAACAGAGACCAAATTCTCCAGCTCTTAACCGCTGTCTGGGCCCTAGCGGTGGCAATGATGCGCTGTCGGGCTCACAGAGTCAAGATTGAGTAAGTCGGGGGAACCAAGTGACAGAACAGACATCCAAACAGGCTGCCCTCCATAAGACAGCCTGGGAGTCCCATCCCATCACCCTCCAGGAGGCATGCTTTACACTCCTGGTGCTCCCAGAGTTTCTCTTATAAAAACAAGCAGGCAAGCAAGCGAGCGAGCAAGCGAACCAACAAACAACAACAAGAAAACTGACAAAGAGGCTACTATAAAAATCAAGAGTGCTGGCTGATTACCACAAATAAAAAAATTAATAATTCCAGAGATGACAGCTCTCAGCCTAGCTCATGAAACAATCCATCTAAAAAAACAAAAACAAAAGCAAAACATGTCTTAAAACTCTGGCATAACCTACTAGATATGCTTACACGCAAACCAGGTTACTTATACTGAAATAGAAATAACAAAAGCCTGACCAACAACACAAAAGAGACATATTTAACAGGGACACCTGATCAGGTTATAGAAAAAGCGCAATATGTAAAAAATAAAAAGGGCTGTATGAGACTAGTTAAAAGAACAATACTTCCTAATGGTACATATTTCACCTGCTCCATGATTATTTATATCTGCTATCTAGGAGACAGCTATGGACAGGTGCTCTCGGTCCCTGACTTAGATATGTTTCTAGGAAGCAATGTCCAGCAATATTTATATCCCTTAGGTTCAAGAAACAAGGGATTTCTGTACTTTTACCAGTCCTGCAAAGAATGGTCCTGACAGGGTCCATGACCACGGGTGCAATTACAATAGATATCCAATAACTTCAACATAGTCAGCTCTCAGATAAAAAACAAAATAAAACAAAACACAACTCGACTATTACTAAAAAATATAATCGTTAACGCTTCAAAATGAAATAGATTCATTGACAACAATGGCCCTCCAATATCCCAGATGATTATACTATAACACAAACACCAAAAATCCCCCCAAAACAAACAAAAAACCCGAACTCAAAACCAAAAACAAAAAAACCCCACCAAACCAACAAAAATGTAGTTTTAAATAAAAATGCTATTTTTATGCTAATCAGTCAAAATGATATAAAAATGCCAAAAAGTTATTAAAAAAGATTAAGGTTAGAAGTACAAATGAAATCCAATAGAGTACAATACAGATAATATGCTAGGAGTACTAACCTATTTCTAAGATAGATTCATAAGATGTTATAAAGGTTAAAAAAAGGTAAAAATCCAGTTGTTAAATGCTTATTTATTGCTTGTACTGCCTATTTGCCAAGCATGACTTCACTAGCTACCTAACACAAAATGACCTAAAAAATTAGCTGAAACAATGGGTTGTTGCCCTTAACAACCTTCTGGCTGCCACTTAGGCATCTGTAAAATCTTGCTTGCTTGCCCACCCTATCTTGTGGTTTTAAGGTCTAAAATAAAAACACAAACTAAACCCAGTTCAAAGCCTTTTGGGAGCTGTCCTGGCTTCAGTCCACTGGGGACATTTCCCTTTCCACTCTGCTGGCGTCAGAGTGCTCATTCCAAAAAGATTCCTATGACAGCATCAGGCAGCATTTTATAATTAATGTTTTTATAGACTTGATTATATTAATAGAGGTGACTGTGTGCCCCTGCCTGATGGACATTATAAATTTAGTCTTGGGAAGGAAAGCTTAAAACACACACACACACACACACACACACACACACACACACACACACACACACAGATACACACACACACAAACAGATACACACACACAAATGATAAGCTTTATCAGAAGGTCTTTTGTTTTTCTTTGTACTAGGAATGGAACCTAGGGCCCTAGGCAAGAATATACTGGGCTACATTTCTACTCTGATAAATTGCCTTGAGGTGCCAATTTTGTGATGCAAACTACAAGTTCTCTGAAAAGAACGGGAATTGGTGAAGTAGAAGCAGATTTCTAGGGTGTAGCAAGTACCTGTATAGACTCAGGCAAAGGGAAGGTGCTCAGGGTGGAGACCCAGGGACCAGTAATATGCTCTATTCCTTCTGTGTCACAGGCACTGGGTAGAGGCCAGGGGTTGGATATCTTCAGGGGGTTCTTGAGAACTGATAAAAAGCAAAACTAAAGAGTCCTTCCCACTCTGTGAATAGGCTAAGACATAAGCTGAGGATGTGGGTGAAGTAGATAAATCCAAAAGTCAGGGCCACTGAGAATGCCTTGATTCCATGACTGGAGATGGGGTGTTCTGCAGTAGCACAGAACCCCAAGATGTTTGAAAGTAGCATGCTTCTCCAGGACCCCTGTTGAGCTTCTCTGCAGAATCCAGGGGCAGAGTAATGATCTGGTGAGTGTGAGGCACAGTGAAACCACCTCACTAGACTGCTCCATGGGTAGAAAGACTTAGATATCCTGATCTCTGTTTTCTCCTGCTGGTTCTGGACCCAGCTTCCTAAAGGGAACACACTGCACCCAGAAGATCCATATCCATCCAGAGCTTTCAGATTTCTGGTTTCCTGCATGTATGCCATTTATTTGCTTTGATATGAAATACTTGTCTTTATTTGGTCCAGAACGTCTCATTGTGGAGGCTATCTCCCAGATTGTGTTTTAAGTCAAGCTCTCTTGTAGCCCAGGCTAGCTTTGAATTGATTATGTAGCAGAGGATGACCTTGAATTTCTGATCCTGTTGCCTCTACCACCCAAGTGATGGGATTGTAGGTATTGTACTGCCACGCTTGGTTTATGCCCAGCTGGGATGGAAGCCAGGGCCTTGTGCATGCCAGGCAAGCATTCTACCAAGCTACATCCCCAACCTGCTAAAAATTCCCCTATGCATTTGATCTGCCCTTCTACAGTGACTAAACATTTCAGCTCTTGACCCCTGGCTTATGGGCTGGGCGTGGAGACAGTGGCAGAGGCTCAACATTTCTCATCCAAGACCTTCCTCTGCTTCCCATTTTTCTAGTTCTGCTGCTATTGAGGAAACAGAACAGAGAACAGTGAGGGCGGCTTTGCCTCTTATTGCTAGGGTCTGGCGCTTGTCTGTGTCTATTTCTGTTTCAATCCTTGCTGCTTGTTAGGTGTAGGTTAGAAGAAAGTGGAGCGAGGAAAGAAAATTGTGTGGTTAAACTGGAAGCTGGGCTAGGTCTGCTCCTTAAGTTCCAAATCTGCTTGTGGCGAAACTGTCAGAGTTGTTCTGGATCTTTCACACAGGTCCAAACAGGGTGTTGTGCTGTGTGTGCTGTGGCCAGTGACTCAACCTTGCTGTGCTTCAACTACTTTGCCCTGCCTCAGCTGCCTTACTTTGCAGGTCACTTGCAGTTTAGATAGAGGATAGGATGAATGAAGACTTCTTAAAAAAGACCTTGTCTCAGTCACTCAAGCTGGTTTTAAAGTACTGATTCCCTGTCCCCACCCACCAAAGTCTGGAATAATAGGCATGCTCCAGCACAGCCCCCTCTAAAGACCCCCAATCTCGTGTCTTCTTGGAGGTGTTTCTTTTCTTCCTCTTGCAACTGAGACTAACTTTTCATGCATTTTTCTCTTCACCTTCTTCCTTCTCTTCCCTTGGCTCTTTAACAGTAGCAGTCTAACTTCCCTTTCATCGTTACCCTACACTCCTACATCTTTAACTCAGGAAATCTATTGTAAAGCCAAAACATGCCCCCAACAATTAACTGGATTTTGTGAACAGTCATGTCTTTCCAGAGTAGGGATTGCAACTTCAGAATGTGTTTTGCACTTTTGTGTATCTGTAGACATTTTTATTTCAAGTTCCACTCTTTTATTAGTTTCCTCATGAATTTACTTATTGCATATGTCTGCACATGTGTACACCATGACTGGCTGTGTGCAGAGGCCAGAGGTTGGATGTCTTCCTCTACCACTCTACATTGTTTTTTAAAGAAAAGATTCCTTTTATTTGAACTTATGTGTATGTGTGTCTAGATGAGTGAGAAGAAAGCATTGGAGCCTCTGGAGCTGGAGTTATGGGTGAGTATGAGCCACATAATATAGATGCTGGGAACTGAACTCTGATTCTAACTGCTAAGCCATTTCTCCATCCCTCCACCTTATATGGTGAAAACAGACTTTCTCATTGAACCTGGAGCTCACCAATGGGTTCTACTGGGTGACCTTCTGGTACTGGGACTGTAGGTATATGCTGCCACACACCTGGCTTTTTATATGGGCACCGGGGACCCCAATTCAGGTTCTCATGGACTCATTGCCCCAGCCAGGCATTTTGAATATTTTAGTTAAACATCACAGTCATAATGGATTGGTCTCTGGTGTGCGGCACCTCCCGCTTCCCTCTCTCTTACAGATACAGGGTCTTTTGTAGCTCAGGTTGGCTTCCAACTAGCTATGCAGCTAAGGGTGACTGACTTTGAACTTCCAATCTTCCTGTCTCCACACTACGCTGTCATTACAGCTAGAGCCACCACACAGGGCCTCCAATGAGGACTTTGTGCTTTACAGGTGAGCATTCTGTCAACTGAGGAACATCCCCACCCCAGGGCCCGAGTTTTCCACAACTCCTGTTAAATCAGTGGTGACGCCATCTTCATTCCCAGCAAGTGCTTAGTACATTAAAAACATCATATACACAAGGCCGTATTTGATATTTAATATCATTCCATATTACTGCCGCTTTACCACCTTCTTCTTTTAAATATTCCCTATCCTTCTCTTGTTTTGAAATCTGTAATTGGCTCCCATACTCAACAACTTCAGCGTCCATCTCTCACTTCTCTCTCATAGGAAGCTGGATGGGGCTCAGCATGGACACAGCGTTTCCATGCTGCACAGATGCCTGTGAGGTGTGGGCGTGCCATCCAGGCCCTGGCTCAGGATGAAGGTGGGAAAGAGACTCACGGCTGCTTCGCTGAACGGAGGCGCTTTATGCCTTTCATCCACTGTGTCCCACATGGGACAACACCCACAGGCTGAGGCACAGCAGGGGAGAAATTAGTAAAAATCTAGAAGAGTGATTTAGTTGACAATTCATAGATGAAAGGAATCTGGAGGAGTCTAGTAGGAGAGCCAAAGACAAACTAAAATAACTAGAACGTATCCTCAGGGTTAAACCAGTGATACGGGTGGTTGGAAAGGTGTGAATTATTACCAGAGGTGTGATGCATGCCCTACTTTTTAAGAATTTATTCCTATTTCAGTATGACATTTAGTGCAGTTACAACATCATGGTTGTTTGCTGGGGCACTAGTCTCAGTGATGTTCTGAAGTATTTGATGTGGGGACAACTGAAAATTTGGCATTTGTCATGCTTTCTCTTGTAAGATCTGGTTAAAGGGGTCACACCAGCATTCTGTAAACCAAGGTACTTCCTGGATGGGGAACCAGGACTCCAGGACTCACAAAGGGGAATGTGATCAGAAGGTTCCAGAATCTGATTTCATTCTCCTGAGCTTGCTAGTCTTGCCAGGTCCCAATGCCCCAGGGGACAGATGGGGTCTTGACACTTGTGTTTATCTCACAGACTTCTGCCCAGATAAGTCTCTCCCCATTCCTTTCAAGCCTTTAGAACTGACTGTGTTCAAGCCCTCTGGGAAAATCAGGAGGCTGGGCTAGCCTTCTCCTGCAGGTGCTTTTAGTCCAATATTCTCGATGATACTTTTGCAGCAGAAAATTTAAGAGCAGCATGATGTCCCCCCAGATGAGTCTGTTAAGAAGCAGATGTGGCTCCTTTGTGACTCCTTTGTGGCTCCTCGAAAAAGGCAGCTAGACCCTGTATGGATTATTTCAGGGATGGCAGGTGTGGGATGGAAGGTGTCATTACTATTTGAGACATGCAAGTTTATTATTCTTTGTCTGAAATTAGTCTCAATATCAGACTATCTGATTTTTTTCCTGCTTATCCTTACCCCCTTTCTTATAAAGGAAGTGGGAGATAGGACACAAGAAATAAAGAGGGAGAATTATGGATTCTCTGGCCACATTACTGTGGTTGTTATCCCTTTTCCTTCCCCATACAAGCCTAAACATCTACAACTTGGAAAATCGTGTATCGACTGATTGCATCTTCCTTCAGGGCTTTGGCAATGACCCCTGTATTTCTTAAGCACCTGT
Source organism: Peromyscus melanophrys (assembly GCA_902168415.1). Classification (NCBI taxonomy): domain Eukaryota; kingdom Metazoa; phylum Chordata; class Mammalia; order Rodentia; family Cricetidae; genus Peromyscus; species Peromyscus melanophrys. Next base: position 52,932 of record CABHPR010154100.1, read on the forward strand.
TGCCTGATAGTTGCTCTGAATCCAGATCCGGCTATGCTCTCAAGTGAGGAGAGCGAGAATTAATTTTGGGGGAAAGGATAAAATATGAGTAAAATACAAAACTCTCAAAGAACTAATACAAAGTTTAAAAAGAAGAATTTGCTATCTAATGTTTTTGGCACCTTAACGAGAACAGAATAGTTTCCACAGTGATAATGTTCTGTGGCAGAGAGAACATTGAATTGAGAACCAGCCTTCAGTTCCTGGGTGTGCTTTGATAGATGATTAACATTGCCTCTGTACTGACCACTTACTAGGAATTTACTAAGTACTCAAGTTGTATAAACGTAGGGAGTCTTTTTTTTAAGTTTCACAGTTTATGTATTTGTCAGTATTCTCTAGAGAATCAGAACTGACAGCTAAATTTATACGTATAAAAATGGGATTTATTAAAGTGGCTTACAGTCCACTGTCCAACTATTCCAACAAGGTTTGTCTGCAAATGTGAAGTCAAGCACCCAGTAGTTGTTCAGTTGACGAGGCTCAATGTCTCAGCTGATCTTCAGTATAACCTGGAGTCCTGGAGAAGTAGGCTCTAATATCAGTGAAGGAATGAACTTGCCAGCAAGAGTGAGGGCAAACATGCAAAGAGCAAGAGCTTCCTTCTTCCATGTCCTTTATATAGGCTGCTACCAGAAGGTGTAGCCCAGATTTAGGGCGGGTCTTTCCACTTTAAATGATCCAATCAAGAAAAATCCCTCAGAAGTGCACCCAGCAGCTTGCATTTTAGTTAATTCCATATGTAGTCAAGTTGACCACCAAGAACAGCCATCACAGTTTGGAATTAGAAAACACACACACACACACACACACACACACACACACACACACACACACACGAAAAGAAAGATTCCATGGGTGCAGAACATGGCAAGTGTATTAGGTCTCCCAGGTACCTGATACTTCTGCAGACCCAAGCAAGGGTCTTGTACATCCTAGGCAAATCCCCTACCACTGAACTACATCTCAAGCTCCTCTACTAAGTTTTTGAAAACTTAAATGCCTTCTCCCCAACCTTGAGTTAGCTTTTATTATTCATCTATTTCACGTGGAGAAAAGGAGTCACTGAGATGCTCAGAAATTTGCCAAGAGATAGTGGGAAGACTGGAGAGTAGATAAATAGATCTAATATTTCTGAATACTGTTTTTCTTTGAATTATTATTACTGATGCTGGAAACTGAACTCAGGGCTGCATGTTTGCTAGGTATGTTACTGTTGAGTTAATTCCCCAGGTATATTGTGAGATCTCAAGTTTATTGGTCTCTGAGTTTATTTCTATCCTAACATCTCACAAATTTGTGAGGTTTTGTAGATGGGACTACGTAACAGGTCTCCAGACTTGAATGGTCTCCAGACCTTAGCACAACTGACTTCGTGATGGGAGGATCATTCAGGCTGCAAAACTCAGCACGCAGACAGCACCACCTGCAGGAACAAAAGCAAAGACCTAATCCATCAAAGTCCGCAGTTCTGGGAGAGCCGTTTAATGGACCAACCTTGCTTTTTGACTTCCGTGGTTCCGCTTCTGGTTAGCTGTTCTTGTTAACTGAAGCATGTCAACCCAGGACATGGTTTTTATGGTTAAAAGCTTAACATGAGAAAGGCTCAGGGCTACAGTGGGATCCCAAACACCCAGTATAATCGAGGGCCAGCAGATAAAGACTTTCTGTTGTCTTAAGCTCATGTTCGAGTAGTCTTTTCTGGTGGATACCCCACAACAGACTTCAGCATGATAACTAAAATATCTGAGATTTATATATTGACTATAGAAAGTGAAGTTGAACACCCCTGGATAACTGTCCTTATAAGGACCTCAGACACTTTCTTTTCTGACTTTCTGTTTTTCTTTATTTTCTTATTTGTATAGTTGGGAGGAGAGGGGGGAAATGGCATCAATTAAGAAAATAGTGGCAACACGCAGTCTTTAGAGGGAGGTGTGAATTGACCCATTTTTTTTTTTACTTCTATAGAACCAATATAAAATCCCAAAGTTAGAATAACATCCACCACCTATTGTGAAGCTTAAATAATATAAAGTGTGAGACTGTCCTGAAATTTTCAAATAGTGTAAATATGATAAATTGTTGACATCACCCTGAAATATCTGCAGTTAGGAAACTTCAATTTTGGTGCAAAACCCAATTTGGTGCTAGGAAGCTTGGATAGATGTAACTAGGCTTGACTAGTGTTTGTGTTAACTAAAGGGAAAGTGCCCACTTCCTTTTTCTAGCTCCTCCTAAAGTCTTTGGAAACCTGAAGGATGTTTCCCCTCTACCCAGTTCCCAGGCACAACGTTCCACTTTGTTTTCCAAATTGGTTAAAAATAGAAAGATGTTAAGTCCAGTAAGATTTCTTCTGGTACCTTTGAATTGGCCACCTGAGCTCTTTGACCCAGAATTGTTCTGTCCTTGAGGACTTTTCTCTATGCAACCCCAAATAGACTAAAGTTGCAGTTTCCTTCACTCGCCATCACAGCCTTGGCCCCACAGTCCCCGTTCCAATCCAGTGTTCAAGAACTAGCAGTTATTTATCAATGAACCAGTGAGCAGACTGGATGGACTCTCCTGCTCAAATCTTAGAAGTTGAGCGTCTGCTCAGGGGCAGTCTCTTTTGACCAATAAGTAGTTATGGCCAAGGCACTTAGTAGGTGCTGCGTGTGAACACAGTGCCATGGGGTTGTGTTTGTTTGACCCCTTCTTCTGAGGTTTTCAGTAGCTTAGGAACAGAGACAGGAAGACATTATTTGTGAACTCTCAGAGTAATTGCCACAATGCCAGGGCAGTTCTTTAAGATTATATCACCTTGCAATGTCACAATGTCATAGTCATCTTAGTTACTATAAAGTCACTGTGTAACATTTACTTAATGGCAAAACTATCTACAGACCTGCTTCTCAAAACACTTCTCTGTGGTTAGGAAAGAGGTGAATGTTTTTTGTGAAGGAATTACAATTTATAAAATATTTATCTGAAAATATTTAGGATAGTGTCTGGCATCTAATAATTATTATGTCTCTAGGCTTAACTATTATCAAGTATTTGAAAAATTAAGGTTATGATTTACTACTTACTTGTTTTTATATACAGAGTTAAGTGTTAGGTTTGCTCTTGCAAAAGATTTCTAGAAATTTCTCATCTCCAAAGGCTGAATGGTGCCATTGTGTACATGGCACTTCTCACTAACCATTCATCTTCTGATGGACTTTGAGTGGCTTCTACCTCTTAGTTATTGTAAATAATGCTGTGATGACCAAGGGTGTGAATTCTTTCTTCAAGACTCTCACTTCTTTTTTTGATACATATGAAGAAGTGGAATTTCTAGATCATAAAGGGAAGTCTGTTGTTGCCTTTTTGGGAAACTTCTTTGTTTTCCCAAATGGCTGCTTTGTACATCTTTGGAGCTGCCAATCAATCAATCAATCATTTACTGTATGCCAGCCCTGTCTTACATGAATCAGTTCATCTAATTCCCACAGTGACCTTTTAATGGATTACTAACATCATCTGTGTTTTTCAGGTTAGAAACACTGAAGGTCAAGAAACCACCTGCCCCTGTAGGAGGAGAACCTACATCCAGCCATGATGGAAGCAGATGCAGTGAACTGAATTGAGCACTGACTTGAGCTCCTGGACTTCAACTGAAGAGAGGGAGGAGGAAATCACAGGAGAAAATGAGGTCGAGATCACGATGGGGAGAACCCCAGAGACAGCTGACCCAAGCTGGTGGGAGCTCATGGACTCTGGACTGTCAGCCGGGGAACATGCATGGGACTGAACTAGGCTCTCTGAATGTGGGTGACAGTTATGTGGCTAGATCTGTTTGGGGAGCACCTGGCAGTGAGAACAGGACTTATCCTGGGTGCATGAACTGGCTTTTTAGAACACCTTCCCTATAGTAGGACACCTTGCTCAGCCTTGACACAGCGGGGAGGGGCTTGGTCCTGTCTCAACTTAGTATGCCAGACTTTGTTGACTCCTCAAGGGAGGCCTTACCTTTTCTGAGGAGTGGGTGGGGGGTAGGATAGGGAGAGGTGGAGGTGGGTGGGAGAAGGGGAGGGATGGGGAACTGGAATTGGTATGTAAAGTGAAAAAAAGTTTTTTTTAAATAAAGAAAGAAAACAAAACTGAAGGGTTGACTGGGCCTACAAAGATCTCTTCACAGTTTTGTTGATTCTCACCTCACCGAGGCCTGGGTCTGCCCTGGGACCCTCCATCTGTTTACATAGGCACACTCAGTGGGAAAGAAAGTAATGCACCTCTACCTCCAAGGTTGGAGCAACTTCCTCCTCTGACCCAACCCACTGGCCAGTGGGTAGCCCCTTCAGCACTGAGGCTTGTGGAAACTGAGTCCAGAACACAGTGCTGTGACCTCTGAAGGGACATCTTGAGCACTAACTCTGATGGTCAAGTACAAGGCAGAGCTAGACCAAGCTGCCTGCTTGGTCTCTTTAGTACAGATCTTGTCATGGGCTTCAGCATTTACATGTGAGTCAACGTGTGCCTTTTTCTGTGGCAGGAAGTGTTCTCACCGTGGCCAGTACAAGTGACCTGCTTCCTTCTCCTCTGGACTGTGAAAGACTGCCCTACTGCCCTGTTTGAGTCTTATTGTTGTTAGTGTGATTCACCTGCAAGGTACCTCTTGCCTCCCAAGCTCCTGACCATTGTGTCTGGGTTACACTACCAAGTCAAATGTTTCCAGAAAGTCATTTGTGTGTGTGTGTGTGTGTGTGTGTGTGTGTGTGTGTGTGTGTGTGTATGTGTTCATGTGTTTGTGTTCCCTTCACACAGTGCCACACTTCGCAGTAGAAACCAGCACTGAGGAGATCAGAGAGATAACTGGGAAGGTGGGGAGAAGGAGTGGGTGGTGGACAAGAAGTAGAATGCTTGAGAATTGGTTCTGTGTCTTCAGACTGCAGGTGAGCTTGACACCTGACAGGGAACATTTGCTGTGTAGCTCTTCCTCAGTGAACTAACATCTCTGCTTCATGGTTTTCTTAATAGGAGAGGAGAATGAGATCACTTTAGGGCTAATGATAGGTAAAGTCTATACACCCATGGTGTGTGTCTATGCACCCAGTAGTTGTTATCTTTTATTACTACTACTGCTCAGAGGTTCCTCTCCATATGGTATTGGCGAGCTTGTGGTTTCCGAAAGGCAGAAGCCACCTGTGAACTTGTTAGCATAGAAACCTGAAGGGTAATAAGAAACTCAAATGGATGGTCTCCAAGATGTCAGGACTTCTACAAATGGCCCTCTAAGCACAGAGGCAATTTGAACTGAGTTGTGCGGCTGCCGTTCACAAGTTGCCCTCAGTTTCCTGTCTCTTCTGAGGGTTAGAAGGTTACTGCTGCAAGAAAGGACTTGTCTTGACTTGATACTGGTCCTGCGTCATGAGGATGGTCTAGCAGGAGCCAGATCCAGCAGGCAAAACATAATCCATGTTCTTGACTGTCCTGTAGAGAGCCAGCATACTTGTATAATATGGGGTTACTTCAACTGTCAGCCTCCAGGCTCCTCCTGGGGATAGGTGGGTGAAATGTCTGCTGCTAGGCTCCTGGTGAGAATCACATGGTCTGACACTTCAGTGGAATCACATAGCACAGTGTTAGACATTTTTGCTACTGCAATGAGCAGCTCTCCACTTATTCTCTAAGAATCTGCCAGGGTGAGGACTCTAATGTATGTGTACATGATTTTCTCCTTAGAGTCAAATAGCCCATTTTCTGACACAAAGCTATCTTTTGGGGCTCAGAAAAGACAAAAGACTCTAGTCTAGAAGACAAAGAGTAGTCATAATGTGGTGGGAGGGGGGTGGGGCACATCAGGTGGAATAGGAATTTCTACCCTGACCTCAGAGGATAATGGAGCTAATGTCAATGGATGGTGCACCTGATTTTGCAAAGGACCTCATCAGACTCTTTCTCCTAATATAGTCTGGCTTCTATTGTCTCTCTGGCCCTTGTTAATTTTTCTTAACCTCCTTCCTGGTACATTCTTTAATGGCCCATGAAGGACCTCCCCACACCCTTCTTCCCCCTCCCCATTTTTTTCCCCCTCCAGCCAACTGTGAAAAGCTACCCTGGGGCGGGGACAGGGTAGAGGAAAGTATAAAATCCCAGCAGAGCTCTACCTGGACTAACTCTTTCCCCCTGATCACTGGTTGCTTTAATCCTACTGAAGCATGATGCTCTACAAGATTCTGGTGATCTCTGTCCTGTGTGCTCTGGCTGTGGCTTTCCCCAGTTTGGACATAGGTATGTGTACCTTGGAATTCTTCGGAGAAGGGAGTTGAAGTTTATGAGTGTGTGTTTGTGTGGAGATGGCTGTGGGAGGGGTTGATTTGTGATGAAAGTTTTAAGGAGAAATTGGATAATTCTGTCAAGGTCATTTGAGCCGAGGATGGCAGCTGACAGACTGGGAGACTATGATTTTGGTTTTGAGTTTGAATTAACCACATATAGTTAACAAGCTCAGTTAGATGGGACCAGGGCAGAATGGCTGAGATATTGCTGATGGTCCCATCCCCACTGGATGTCAAGGAGGTGATATGATTCTGTTGCATTAGGGTAAAGAGTTGGGAGGCCCCTCCCATAGTGGGCTTCACTTGTATCTGAGAGCATTGGCAGCCAGCTCTGTCACAGCCTGTGAATCTGTGTGGGGCTGGGATAGAAACTTGTACCACATTGAGCAAGGAAAGAAATAATGTCCTCAGGAGCCAGAGAGAAAAAGGAACTTCCAACCCCCAAACTTTCTCTTCTAGTTCTTCCTGAACTCAGGCAGTTTCTCAGGAGAATTGCTCACCCAACTGAGTGAAAGTGACATGTCGCCCTCACCTGCTCTTGTCAGGTGACTGACTTTCTGGGCTGCTGGATGGGCTTCCTCACTGCACATGCATGTGAGATGAAGCCACGTGAGAAGCAAAGAGAGACAGTGATGCTGGTGACATGGATGCCACAGTGAGATGAGTATGTCCTCGGGAGACCTGCCTTGTGCAGAGGAGACCACATGGTTGTGAGGCTTCTGTAGACAACCAGCCCTACAATATTAGGGCTGAGTGTTTTGAGATGCACTGAAAATGGCTCCTGGACACAGGACATTAAATAAAAAGTAGTTGTAATGGAGCGTGTTAGGGTTGATTCCATTCTTGCTTACACATAGGACCAGTGGTCTCTTTAAATTTTAACCATTACTACATTCATTTGTGGCTTTCAGAAATCTGGAAGGATTATAGAGGTGAGTCTTGACTTTTTCTCCTGTTCCAGTCTGACCAGCACACAGATAGAGATACAATACAGGTGCTCTTTCCTCAACTGACCCCTCAGAGAAGGCAGGAGTGGGCTCTGATCACATTGCTCTGAGCAGCCGTTAGCCTAGGGACTTTAGCTGTTGAACAGGACTGTGGTGCGACCACACAACAGCAGTCATTTTATACCTTCCATTGAACAGAGGGCTGAGGGAGGAAGGGGTGGAGATGACAGAGACATGCTCACTGGAAAAGATTGAGCTCTTCTTTTCTGTTGGGCTTCTTTAGAATCCATTACTTACCTATTAGAATCTACTAGTAAAGACCTACATGAATCAATTAGATCTAACCAGTTATAACCAAGGAGACTCAACTAATTACCTTCCAGAAGAAACCACCTATGACCCTCTAGACCCATCCAATGAAGAACCATTAAATTCAACTGTTGACTATGAAGAACTACAGGATTCAACGAGTGACCTACTAAAACCAACCAGTAACCTACCACCACCAATTGAGAAAGTGATAAGAGCTCTAAAAGATGACACAGACAATGATTTAACCACTGACTTTAACCCGACCTTCGACCTCACACCAACCATAGAAGCCTATTATGAAAGCACACAGATTTTTGGTAAGTAAGGGTGTAGTTTCTGGAGGTCTGGACAGGTATTCCTGGGCTCTCATCCTGTGCCTTTCTCTAGGAAAGCCTGCTTTCTTCCACAGCTGGTGACCATACCTGTCTTCTTATCTGTCTTCCCAGTGTCCTCTCCTGATGCTGAGACAGACCCCTCTAGCTTTCTGGAAGAAACCAGTGAGGCCTCAGGTAGGAGCAGTTTGTCTTCAAACATGGTTTCATTCTCTTGGTGCCCTTTTCTTCTGTCTCACAGCTGAAGAAGATGCTGTGGTTACTCAAGTTGGGAAACTTGCTGCTTTGACCTCTGAGGTGGAGTAAATTTTTACCAAAAGTCCTTTGAAACTTGAGGAATATGTATCCCCTTTCCTGAAATATTTTCAATAGAAGACACCTGTTGGTCTATCTATCTATCTATCTATCTATCTATCTATCTATCTATCTATCTATCTATCATCTATCTATCTATCTACCTATCTATCTATCATCTATCTATCTATCTATCTATCTATCTATCTATCTATCTATCATCTATCTATCTATCTATCTATCTATCTATCTATCTATCTATCTATCCGTCTATCAACTAACTATTGACAAGGTCTCTCTATGTAGTCACAGCTTGTTGTCAGCCACCTGATCTCAGGAACAAGCTCTGGGTAGCTCCAGAGGGTCAGCTTCTTGGGTGTCCATGTTCTTGGAAATATGATTAGGAAGATGGGATTAATCACCTCCTTTTCTCTTCCAATGGTTACAATATGTTCCAGACAGACAGTATCCTGGTTAAAAATTTTGGTTAAGTGTAAATGTCCTTTGTATTTGATCTGAACAGAAGCAATGGATTTCTTTGCTACTCTCATTTATACCCTCCATTTATCTATCATCTATCTATCTATCTATCTATCTATCTATCTATCTATCTATCTATGTATCTATCTATCTATCATCTATTATCTATCTATTTATCATCTATCTATCATCTATCTATTATCTATCTATCTATCATCTATCTATCTCTCTATCTATCATCTATTTATCAATCATCTATATATCTATTATCTATCATCTATTTATCTATCAATCATCTATTTATCTATCTATTATCTATCTATCTATCTATCTATCTATCTATCTATCTATCATCTATCAATCAATCATCTATCTATCTATCTATCTATCTATCTATCTATCTATCTATCTATCTATCTATCCATCCATCCATCCATCTGTCTATCAACTAACTATTGACAGGATCTCTCTATGTAGTCCCAGCCCTGAAACTTGAGGTGTAGACAAGGCTGACCCTGAACTCACAGAGATCTGCCTGCTTCTGGGTTCCGAGTGCTAGGTTAAAAGGTATGAGTCATCATGCCCTCCACATTTTTTCACATTTCTGTCTGGCACTTAGTGAAGAAGTCATAAAATTTCATCTATTTTCTTTCTCTAAGACAAATTTTGGTAGCTTGAGTGAATGATGCTTAAAGAGAATGGAAACCATTTCTTTATTTCATTGCAGACCCAATCCCTGCCTCCACTGGAAATCTTGTAAGTCTCTTCTCTTATCCCTGATACCTTTCTAGAGATTCGTTATTCTATCTAATGCTAATTTTAATCCCCTCAGAATGGACTCCACATTTAACACCTCCCCAAAGCTGAGATAAATTGCAGGCATGACCAGGAATAGTGGCACCAATCTTTAATCTGAGCACTTGGGAGTCTGAGGCAGCTGAATCTCTTAGTTCCAGGCCAGTCTGATGTACATAGTAAATTTCCAGGCCAGCCTGATCTACAGAGCAAAACCCCATCCCAAAGTAAGTAAAATAAAATAAAATATAAAAAGGAAGTTTTTTCTTCATGCAGGCCTTTTCTATTCAGGGGTCTGGAGCTTCAGGTACACTCATGACAGGACACAAATTCCTTCTCCCTTGAGTATTCATAAACTCCCAATTTATCTCTCTAGGGTCCAATCCATGGACTCTTAGCCAAGCCACCATCTAATACATAGAATGTATGATTCCCTGAAAAACTGAAGGGCTCTGAATCAGCAATTTCTGTTTTTATATCTCCTCTCTTTTGGCTTCTAAAAATGTTTAAAAAAATTATGATTTTATGTGCATGGGTGTTGTGATGTACATATGTCTGCGCACCATGTGTGTGCCTGGTGCCCACAGAAACCAGAAAAAGGTGTCAGAGGCCCTGGAACTGGAATTACAGACTATGATAAGCTGCCGTGTGGGCACTTGGAATTGAACCTGGGTCCACTGGAAGAACAGCTTCTGACGCTAAGTGTGGAGCCATCTCTCCAGACCCTCCTGGCTCTTTTTGTGTTTTTAATTCTCTGATGTGCTTTCTTATTACAACAGAACGGCTATCAGCAGAGTACTTAAATTTTTCATGTCAGACACAGGAAGTTGAGAGGGGACGAGGGGTTGTACTTAGAGAGATGCAATCCCACATCCGAGTTCAAAGTGTTAAATGACCAAAGATGGGCCCATCTTGAGGTTCTCTTGATCATGCCTGTTTTATTTATTTTATTTGAAATTTAGACAGCAAAGTAAAGGTTCCAGTTGCTGTAACAATCACTGCATTGTCTTCCACTTTCTGAGAATACTCCAGCTTTGAAACAAGTTTGCCAATGCCCTTCTGGATGTTGTGTCATTGCAGAAAATGTAAGTCTGAGACACTCCCAGCAAAGAAGAAAGAGCAAGAAAGAAGGGGTCCTGGATGAAGATTAATGTGTCAGGCATTTATGAGCTCTGCCCTTACCTTGTGTGGGCTTAATAAATAAATGTTCATTAGAATTGTGTTTTGAGAGTGGTTTTTATTTTAGAGGGAAAGGATTGCTTAGATGTATTGCTTAACACTCAAAATAATTTTCTCTCTCGCTGGCACACACTGTCCTGCCACATCTCAGGATCTAGTAATTGTGGTGTTCCTACTTGGACAATCCAGGATATCCAAAATTAAATGGCTAGTGGGCTGGTGAGATGGCTTTAATGGGTAAGGACACCTATTACTGAGCCTGACATCCCAAGTTCAATTCCTGGAACCCACATGGTAAAGGAGAGAACTGACTCCTACAAGTTCTCCTCTGACCTCCACATGCATCCTGTGGCATATTCCTCCCTGCAAATAAAACTGTAATTAATGTCAACCGATTTGCAACTCCGACTCAACACTGTCAAGTTATTTAACTTGGGTTCTGGGCTTAGGTGCTTACCTTTGAGGGAGATTTTGTATCAGACAAGACAAGCATCTTAATCTCCACCCTTGTTGGTTCAGTGAAGGGCAGAAACACATCCTAGGCTGGCTTTTTTTAAAATATAATTTCACTGGAATTTTGCATAAAGATACAGAGAAGTTTGTGTAAAAATGACTTATAAGTAATTAAGAAGATTAAATGTTAAACATTGGGTTTGAAATCCTGACTTTTAGTTCCAGTAGCTTGAGCAGTATTATTTTGGAGGACAAATGCTATTTTGGAGTGGTTTAAAAACAGCAGCTGGTTAGGTATGATGGCTTACATGTATCATACTGTCTCTTGGGAGCCTGAGGCATCAGGATTGCTATGAGTTCAAGGCAAGCCTGAATTCCATGATGAGTTGTAGACCAGTCTGTGCTATGGAGTGAGAATCTGTCTCACAAAATCAAAGATAAAAACAATAGACATATAATTATGTAGTAGATTCTTATATTTTATGCTTCATTTTGAAGTACAGTTCTACAGATAGTTATATGTTTAAATAGCTAGTAAGGTGCTGGGCAGTGGTGGTGCACGCCTTTAATCCCAGCACTTAGGAAGCAGAGGAAGGTGGATCTTTTTGAGTTCGAGGCCAGCCTGGTCTACAGAGTGAGATCCAGGAAAGGCACCAAAACTACACAGAGAAACTCTGTCTCAAAAAACCAAAAAACAAAAAAACCAAAAAAAAAAAAAAAAAAAAATAAAAAGAAATAAATAGCTAGGAAGGTATTTAAAGTCTACTTCTTAATATTTTTACTTTTTGCGAATTTAATACATTGTATTTTTTGATGTTTCTTTTTTAAAAAACAATTTTATTTTATAATTAATTTAATTTTACATATCAGCCACAGATTCCTCTGTCCTTCCTCCTCCCACCCCCCAACCTTCTCCCCCATTCCCACCTCCTCCAAGGCAAGGTCTCCCCTGGGGATTCAGCTCAACCTGGTAGATTCAGTTGAGGCAGGTCCAGTCCCCTCTTCCCTGCACCAAGGCTGAGCAAAGTGTCTCAGCATAGGCCCTAGGTTCCAAAAAGCCAGCTCATGCACCAAGGACAGGTCCTGGTCCCACTGCCTGGGGGCCCCCTAAACAGTTCCATCTCATCAACTGTCTCACTTATCCAGAGGGCCTGGTCCAGTTCCATGGGGGCTCCTCAGCTACTGGTTCATGTGTTTCCACTAGTTTGGCTATTTGTCCCTGTGCTTTTTCCAATCATGGTCTTGATATCTCTTGCTCATATAATGTCCCAGCCAGCGGGATCTTCAACAGAGACCCTAGAAGGGGGAATGGCTAATGAAAGGGACAAGAGACACAAAGAATTGACAGTAAGACAGTATTCTGATCAAGCTGCAAAATTTTATTTTTCTCAGGCAGGTTTTATAGTAAGCAGACCAGGAAGTTTTCTTTGGGAAAAGATAAGGGGACTGTTGGGTTGCTTAAACCCAACCACAAAACATTGTACTAATGGTCAGTGTAGCAGAAAGATAAGGAAATGTTAAGTTATTTTTGTATAACTCAGGACTTGTCCAGGCATGTCACAAGTTTCTGGTAAGTGGCTCAATACAGAAACTTAACTCAGGCAGTCAATATGGCATGGCTCTTACAATTGTCCCCAGCAATATAATCCCTCCTCTCTCTTGTTGATTGGACTCCTGGAGCTCCACATGGGGCTTGGCCGTGGATCTCTGCATCTGCTTCCATTAGTCACTGGATGACAGTTAGGGGGTTTGGCCATCCTATCGCCAGAGTAGGTCAGCTCAGGCACTCTCTTGACCATTGTCAGCAGTCTATAGTGGAGGTATCTTTGTGGATTTCTGGGGACCTCTCTAGCACTCTGCTTCTTCCTATTCCCATGGAGTCTTCATTTATCATGGTATCTCTTTCCTTGTTCTCCCACTCTGTTCCTGATCCAGCTGGGACCTCCCGCTCCCCTAAACTCTCTTTCCCCCGACCATTGCCCTCCATTACCCCCCCCCCAACCCCAGTTTGCTCATGTAGATCTCATCCATTTCTCTGTCACTGGGCAATTCCTGGGTCTTTCTTAGGGTCCTCTTTACTAGGTAGCCTCCCTGGAGTTGTGAGTTGCAGTCTGGTTATCCTTTGCTTTACATCTAGTATCCACTTATGAGTGAGTACATACCATGTTTGTCTTTCTGAGTCTGGGTTACCTCACTCAGGATGATATTTTCTAGTTCCATCCATTTGTCGGCAAACCTCATGATGTCATTGTTTTTCTCTGCTGAGTAGTACTCCATTGTGTATATGTAGCATTTTATTTATCCATTCTTCAGTTGAAGGGCATCTTGGCTGTTTCCAGGGTCTGGTGATTACAAATAATGCTGCTGTGAACATAGATGAGCATGTGTCCTTGTGGTATGATTGAACATTCCTTGGGTATATGCTCACGAGTGGTATAGCTGTGTCTTGGGGGAGGTTGATTCCCAATTTTCTAAGCAAGCGACATATTGATTTCCAAAGTGGCTGTACAAGTTTGCATTCCCACCAACAGTGGAGGAGTGTTCCCCTTGCTCCACATCCTCTCCAACATAAGCTATCTTCAGTGTTTTTGATCTTAGCCATTCTGACAGGTGTAAGAGTCTTTTTGATTTGCATTTCCCTGATGATTAAGGATGTTGAGCAATTCCTTAAATGTCTTTCAGCCATTTGAGCTTCCTCTGTTGAGAATTCTCTGTTTAGCTCTATAGCCCATTTTTTAATTGGACTGTTGGATATTTTGATGTCTAATTTCTTGAGTTCTTTATGTATTCTGGATATCAGCCCTCTGTCAGATGTGGGGTTGGTGAAGATCTTTTCCCATTCTGTAGGCTGTAATTTTGTCTTATTGACCATGTTCTTTGCCCTACAAAAGTTTCTCAGTTTCAAGAGGTCCCATTTATTAATTGTTTCTCTCAGTGTCTGTGCTACTGGTGTCATATTTAGGAAGTGATCTATGGTGCCAATGCGTTCAAGACTACTTCCTACTTTCTCTTCTATCAGGTTCAGAGTAACTGGATTTATGTTGAGGTCTTTGATCCACTTGGACTTAAGTTTTGTGCACGGTGACAGATATGGATCTATTTGCAGTCTACATGACATCCAGTTATGCCAGTACCATTTGTTGAAGATGCTTTCTTTTTTCCATTGTACAGTTTTGGCTTCTTTGTCAAAAATCGTATGTTCATAGGCACGTGGATTAATGTCAGGGTCTTCAGTTTGGTTCCATTGGTCTACATGTTGGTTTTTATGCCAATACCAAGCTCTTTTTATTACTGTAGCTCTATAGTAGAGCTTGAAGTCAGGGATTGTGTTGCCTCCAGAGGTTGTTTTATTGCATAGGATTCTTTTGGCTATCCTGGGTTTTTGTTTTTCCATATGAAGTTGAGTATTGTTCTTTCCAAGTCTGTGAAGAATTGTGTTGGGATTTTGATGGGGATTGCATTGAATCTGTAGATTGCTTTTGGTAAGATTGCCATTTTTACTATGTTAATCTTACCTATCCATGAGCATGGAAGATCTTTCCATTTTCTGACATCTTCTTCAATTTCTTTCTTCAGGGACTTAATGTTCTTGTCATACAGGTCCTTTGCTTGCTTGGTTAGAGTTACCCCACGGTATTTTACATCATTTGTGGCTATTGTAAAGGGCGATGTTTCTCTGATTTCTTTCTCAGCCCATTTGTCAATTGTATATAGGAGGACTACTGATTTTTTTGAGTTAATCTTGTATCCTGCTATATTACTGAAGGTGTTTATAAGCTGTACAAGTTCCTGGTTGAATTTTTGGGGTCACTTATGTATACTATCATGTCCTCTGCAAATAGTGAAAGCTTGACTTCTTCCTTTCTGATTTGTATCCCCTTGATCTCCTTTTGTTGTCTTATTGCTCTGGCTAGAACTTCAAGCACTATATTGAATAAAATTGGGGAGAGCAGACAGCCTTGTCTTGTTACTGATTTTAGTGGCATAGCTTTGAGTTTCTTTCCATTTACTTTGATGTTGGCTGTTGGCTTGCTGTAAATTGCCTTTATTATGTTTAGGTATGTTTCCTGTATTCCTGATCTTTCCAAGACCTTTATCATGAAGGGGTGTTGGATTTTGTCAAAGGCCTTTTCAGCATCTAGTGAGCTGATCATGTGGTTTTTTTCTTTCAGTTTTTTTATATGGTGTATTACATTGACAGACTTACGGATGTTGAACCACCCTTGCATCTCTGGGATGAAGCCTACTTGATCATGGTGGATAATTGTTTTGATGTGTTCTTGGAGTCTGTTTGCCAATATTTTTTTGAATTTATTTTATTTTATTTTACAATATAATTTAATTTTACATATCAGCCACGAATTCCCTTGTTCTCCCCCCTCCTGCCCCGCTCCCCTTTCCCCTAGCCCACCCCCCATTCCCATCTCCTCCAGGGCAAAGACTCCCCCGAGGGTTGAGATCAACCTGGTGGACTCAGTCCAGGCAGGTCTAGTCCCCTCCTTCCAGGCCGAGCCAAGCTTCTCTGCTAAGCCCCAGGTTTCAAATAGCCAATTCATGCACTGAGTACAGGACCCGGTCCCACTGCCTGGATGCCTCCCAAACAGATCAAGCCAATCAACTGTCTCACCTATTCAGAGGGCCTGATCCAGTTGGGGGCCCCTCAGCCATTGGTTCATAGTTCATGTGTTTCCATTCGTTTGGCTATTTGTCCCTGTGCCTTATCCAACCTTGGTCTCAACAATTCTTGCTCATATAAACCCTCCTCTTTCTCGCCAGTTGGACTCCCGGAGCTCCACCCGGGGCCTGGCCATGGATCCCTGTATCCAGTTCCCTCAGTCATTGGGTGGGGTTTCTAGCATGACAATTAGGGTGTTTGTGTTTGCCAATATTTTATTGAATATTTTTGCATCAATGTTCATGAGGGAGATTGGTCTGTTGTTTTCTTTCTTTGTTGCATCTTTGTTTGGCTTGAGAATCAGGGTAACTGTAGCTTCATAGAAGGAGTTTGGTTCCTCCTGTTTCTATTGTGTGGAACAATTTAAAGAGTATTGATATTATCTCTTCTTTGAAGATCTGGTGGGATTCTGCGTTGAAACCATCTGGCCCTAGGCTTTTTTTGGTTGGGAGACTTTTAATGACTGTTTCTATTTCCTTAGGGGTTATTGGTCTATTTAAATAGTTTATCTGGTCTTGATTTAACTTAGGTATGTGATACCTATCTAGAAAATTATCCATTTCTTTTAGATTTTCCAGTTTTGTGGAGTACAGGTGATTGAAGTATGACCTGATGATTTTCTGGATTTCCTCATTGTTAGTTGTTATGTCCCCCTTTTCATTCCTGATATTGCTGATTTGGATGCTCTCTCTCTCTGCCTTTTGGTTAGTTTGGATAAGGGCTTGTCTATCTTGTTGATTTTTCTCAAAGAACCAACTCTTTGTTTCATTGATTCTTTGTATTGTTCTCTTTGTGTCTATTTTATTGATTTCAGCTCTCAATTTGATTATTTCCTGGCGTCTATTCCTCCTGGGTGACTTTGCTTCTTCTTGTTCTAGAGCTTTCAGGTGTGCTGTTAAGTCACTAATGTGAGATTTCTCCAACTTCTTTATGTGGGCATTTAGTGCTATGAATTTCCCTCGTAGCACTGCTTTCATAGTGTCCCATAAGTTTGGGTATGTGGTATATTCATTTTCATTGATCTCTAGGAAGTCTTTAATTTCTTTCTTTATTTCTTCCTTGACCCATTGGTGATTCAGTTGAGCATTATTCAGTTTCCATGAAATTGTATGCTTTATATAAATTTTGTTGTTGTTGTTATTGTTGAAATCTAACTTTAAACCATGGTGGTCTGACAGAACACAGGAGGTTATCCCAAATTTTTATATGTTGAGATTTCCTTTGTGGCTGAGTATGTGGTCGATTTTAGAGAAGGTTCCATGGGGTGCTGAAAAGAAGGTATATTCTTTTTTGTTAGGATGAAATGTTCTGTATATATCTTAGTGTCTGCATTACATCTGTGCAGGTCCTTCTGGCTTTCAAAGTCTCCATTGAGAAATCGAGTGTTATTCTGATGGGTTTGCCTTTCTAAGTCACTTGGCCTTTTTCCTTTGCTGCTCTTAATATTCTTTCTTTATTCTGTAGGTTTAGTTGTTTAATTATTATGTGGCAAAGGGGCTTTTTTGGGGGGGGTCTAGTCTGTTTGGTGTTCTATAAACTTCTTGTTTCTTCTATGATCTTGTTGAAGATATTCTCTGTGTCTTTGAGTTGGTATTCTCCTTCCTCTATCCCTATTATTGTTAGGTTTGGTTTTTTCATGGTGACCCAGATTTCTTGGACATTTTGTGTTATGACTTTTTTGGCTTTTGTATTTTCTTTGACTGATGAATCTATTTCCTCTATTGTATCCTCTACACCAGAGATCCTCTCTTCCATCTCTTGTATTCTGTTGGTTATGCTTGCATCTGTGTTTTCTGTTCATTTACTCAGATTTTCTATTTCCAGCATTCCATCTCTTTGTGTCTTCTTCATTGTTTCTGTTTCCCTTTTCAGGCTTTGAACTGTTTCCCTCACCCGTTTAATTGCTTTTTCGTGATTTTCTTTAAGGGATTTATTGTTTTCTTCCAATTTTTTATTTGTCTTTCCCTCTATTTCTTTATAGACATCTTCCAATTTTTTGTTTGTCTTTTTCTCAATTTCTTTATTGATTTCTTCCACTTTTGTATTTGTCTTTTCCTCAATTTCATTTTTTCATTTTTTTCTTGAAAGGCCTCTAGTATCTTCATGATGCTATTCTTAAGGTTGCTCTCTTCTGTTCTTCTACATTGTGATGTTCAGGTCTAGCTGTTGGAGGAGGCCTAGGTTCTGGTGATGCTGTATTGCTCTTTATGTTGTTGTATGTACTTCTGCCTTGATGTCTGCCCATCTCCTCCTGGTTCTACTCTAGGTCTTATCAGGGCTCTTGGTCCAGTCAGAACTGGCAGATTCTGTGTTTCAGGAAGCCTCTCTTGGTCCAATGAGAGGTGGCAGATTCTGCTTCTCAGAAAGCCACTCTTGGTCTAATGAGGGCTGGCAGATTCCTGTCTCCTGAGGTTACTCTTGGTCCAATGATAGTTCTTTGTTCACTGAGAGCTCTAGGTCCCATGAGAGTTCTCTAGGTCCCATGAGAGTTGGGGGTTGGTTTCCAAGCCTCAGGAAGTGGCTCGGGTCTTGGGCAGATGGGTATGGGGGCAGGGTGTGTAGATTTCAGAGTCCACTGGGGGGTCTTGATGAGGGGGGGGGGCTTCCCGCAGGAGCCCTGCCTGCTGGCCAGCAACTGGAGCTGAGTTGGGCGAGTATTCCCGGGGGAATGGCTAGGGCCTAAGGGCAGGACTCATTGGGTATGAACAGAGTCACTCACCTCTAGGCCTGATGAGAGCTGGGGGTTCAATACATTGTATTTTGATTGTGTCTCTACTCTCTCCCTCTGGAATTCTCAACCAAAACATTTTCTTTTCAGCTTCATGTTTTCTTTCTTTTTTAAAATTTAATGTTCCACAGAGTCTAATTGGAGTTGTTTCTATGTACATGAGCGTGGGGCCATTTACTGAGCATGGGCAACCTATCCATGGCCAAAGCCCCAAAGAAAAATGATCATTCTTCCTGGCAGCCATCAACTGCCTGTAGATTCTCAGCTAGGGGCAAGTCTCCTGAGCTTCTCTTCCATCAGTGCTGGCATTTGGACAGTCTTGGTCTCATGCAGGTCTTTAGCAGAACCACAACTGCTCTGAGTTCATGAATGCTGCTGTCATGTCACATCCAAAAGAGAGTATTTTAGAGCACTCCTCTCCATCTTCCAGATCTCACCTTCATTTTACCTTTTCTTTTGCAAAATTCCCCGAGTCTTGAGGTGGGGGTGGGGATAGATGTCCCATTTGGAGTTGAGGAAGCAGTCACTTATTCTCAATGCTTTGACTAGTTGTGAGTCTCTGTCTTAAACACTGCACACTGCAAAATGTACCTTCTGTGACTAAGCAGTTATCTCAGGTGTGTATAACAAATATTTAGATTTTCAAATATTTCTTTGTATACCTCGAGTACCTGGACTGATCATTTTTCTTTTAGTGGCTGTGGAATATGTTACACTTACTTGTTTATGGCTCCTTTTTACCCTGGAAGATGGAAATAGTCACCATGTACAGATGGCTCCTGTTTCATCCCTTGGGAATGTTACAGAGGCTTTATAGATTTTTATAGGAGGGCTATGGGTTATGTGTATAGTTTGGTCACAGGTGGGTGGGGCCACGTTGGTGATTCTTATAAAAAAGCTGTACTGTCTCAGTGTGGATGATGGGTCCTGGGCTCTGCCTGTGAGAATCAGTTCTGGACCTTCCTTAAAGGGTGTAGAGACTATTACAGGGAAGCCTCCACAGCAATCGGGACTGTCATTTTTGATTTGGCCCTTGATAGATGCGGGAGATGGTGGTGATTTCCACAGAATGAGCACAGTTTATTCTAAAGAGAGATCTATTAGAAGATGATAATTCTTTTATGATTATGGGAAAAACTATACTTTTTCCTTTCTCCTCATGTTCATGAGCTTTTCAAGAGGCAGAATAAAAGTACTTGGTCCAACATATTACATTGGAGGGAACCTGGAGATGAATGGTCCTGACCAGGGGCACGTGGTAGATGTTCAGGTGAGAAATTAGCCAGAGAGAAGCGCTTAAGGAGACAGTCAGGCAGGTTTGCTCATGTTATGTGGGTGACATTGGACATGGCAGCACAGTGGGAAACATCATAGTCCATCTTTTCCTACTTCCAAAGTGATATGATGTGAGTCTGCCAAATGCCATCAGCTCAAGTCCTTCCAGATTTTCTCCACTTTCAACAGCGAGTGAAGAGATTAGTGTGTCATGAAATAGAAATATGAACTCATTGGAGATAATAAAAATAGATTCTAGAGAAAAGCTGACAGAGAAAACTGAGTTAGGAAGAGTGGGGTTGAAGCAATGAGCTCCATGTAGCTGGCACTTTAGCACCAAGGGCCATGGAGGTCCTCAGACATTTGTCTTCTAAACCTATTTCAAAGGCAACATGGCTCAGATAGAATTATTAATTTCCTCCTGTCACACTGCTACCCTCTTCTGTGTTAGTTTGTTATGCGCTCAAAAACAAAATAAAACAAACAAAAACAAATAAAACAAAACAACAAACAAAATGAAATTAAGAAAATGATGCAATCCCACAGACTAATGGAGGAAAAGCAGAATTTCATTTCACATGGGTTGGAGGCTTAAATGACAGGATTACTGTGGAAGAAAGTTCTGTTTTCCTCAGAGGCCTCCATGCTAAGAGTCCAGAGTGGTGTTTCTTGTGTTTGCTCTGTGCCTATACATCCCTATTCTGTCTGTGTTACAATGTCTGAGTCTCACAAGAACCATTCAGAATAGGTTATGGCTACTCTTAAAGTCTTGAATTTTATCACTTTTCCCCAAGTACTGTTACCAAGTATAACTACGTTCTGGGCACAGTTCAGATTATGTCATTTTTCATCATTTCTCTGTTAATCACATTTTTTAGCCAGTTATAAAAGTCACTTATAATAATTCCTATTACCATGGAAATGGTTTCTTTTTAATTCCATTTGATATCACCTTCAAAATAAATTGTAGGTAAGATAACTTACCTCTGTTTTATGTCCTTTTCCAGAAGAAATTTCCTCAAACCCAGGAGGGGTGATATCATTCTCCCCTTCAGTGATGCCTCTTGTCAGTTCCCCTCACAGGAGTCAGAGTGGTCCTTTCAAAGTAGAGATTAGAGCAGGTCTGGTTCTTGTTTAAAATCTACTATCGTTTTCCAATTGTGCCTGAAATAAATTCCAAATTTCAGAAGGCTGCAAATAGATCCATATCTATCACCGTGCACAAAACTTAAGTCCAAGTGGATCAAAGACCTCAACATAAATCCAGCTACTCTGAACCTGCTAGAAGAGAAAGTAGGAAGTAGTCTTGAACGCATTGGCATAGGAGATCGCTTCCTAGGTATAACACCAGTAGCTCAGACACTGAGACAAACAATCAATCAATGGGACCTCTTGAAATTGAAAAGCTTTTGTAGAGCAAAGGATACGGTCAACAAGGCAAAGCGACATCCCACAGAATGGGAAAAGATCTTCACCAACCCCACATCTGACAGAGGACTGATATCCAGAATATATAGGGAACTCAAGAAATTAAACATCAAAATTCCCAACAGTCCAATTAAGAAATGGGCTATAGAACCAAATTTCAAACCTCAACACCTGTCCCTCTGTCTCTGAAGAGTAGTAAGCCCTTCAAATGTGTCAACATGTAGAATCTACTCCACACTTTAGACCACCACTCCCCCGTGTGGTTGGGAATTTGAAGTGATGTTTACCAGGGTGAGAAGTGAGTGGGCAGCTCAGAGTCTGCTGATGGTGAGTGAACTGAACCCAGTCCTGCTGTCTAGGAAGCATTTCGTGTAAATGAATTGACTAGGCATTTTGGAGATGTAAGTAGTTATAAAAATATCTGAGAATTAAACTATGACCTTAGCACTTGGGGTGCAGAGGAAGGATATAAAAAGGGATACGTCACCCTTGGCTACATAGTGGGTATGTGGCCAGCCTGGGACAAATGAAACCTTGTCTCAAAAAACAAAAAAACAAAAAAACAAAAAAAAAACAAAAAAAAAACAAGCAAGCAAGCACTCACAAAAATAAACAAAAAGACACAAATTAATAAAATTAAAAATTAAAGATGGCATTTCAGCAGATTGCAGTGAAATCCAGAGGATTACTGAACAATATTCCAGCATGGAGAGAAGAGTTGGATATGAAATTCCATCCCTACCTGTAGAGCTTTTTGGCAATTCTTAACTTCTAGGAGAATAAGGTTCAGTTTTCTCTAAGAGTGTAGCCCCTGATCAGTTGCCATGCTCTGTTGGAAGGCTACATATCCAAGAATATTTGGGCAGCAGAAATTGCACTTTGAACACTCACTCACACACACACACACACACACACACACACACACACACACACACACAC
>CABHPR010154101.1:2540-36212 GCA_902168415.1 Peromyscus melanophrys
TGTGTGTGTGTGTGTGTGTGTGTGTGTGTGTGTGTGTGTGTGTGTGTTTTCTTAAAAGATTGGAGCATTTGGTATTTCCAGTTGTTATTGGTGTACTAATTGGGTTATGATTGCTTGTCATCAGTCATCTTGGCAGAACACTGCCCTCCCCATTTCTAATGAATAGTTATTAGATGAACTCTATTTCCAGTGTTCGCAGAACCACTTCTTATCAAAAGTTTGAGTTACAGCAAAACACAAAGGTGTGGTTTTCTTCTTTTCTTGTCAAGTCTAGCTGAGAATGTTCTTGATAGACCCTTTCTCTGTCCAAATAGTTCCCTAATTTGAAATAGTTCATCATTTAGATGGTAGTCTTATTGTGAACTCTGTCTTTTAAAGTATGTTTTTGAAGTTGCATAAATGTGTATGTTGGAAATGCTTGGGTAAAGTTCCTCTCGATCCGAAAGTTAACTTGATTTAAACACAACCTGAATCAAATGTTACAAAATTCTCTCAACCGACTGGGTTATGTGAGCCGTTCTTAATCATGTGGTGATACCTTGGTAGACAACTTGTTAAAGTAAAATCAAAACTGTGCTAAATACACAGCAGGGGTATATTCAAGGCCGCCAAAGGATGCTGAGACAGACTCCTTTACCTGCTGTGATGTCAGCCATGTGCTCTGCACCATTGCTGCTGAGCACAGTGTAACACGAATCGCTAAACGGTCTTATTAATAAAAAACTCAGAAGCCAGGTATTGGGGTGAACGCTGAAAGATCAGAGAAATGGAACAAGCCACAGCCGACCTCACCTTGCCAACTTCTCAGTCGATCCTGTTTCCTCAGACTGAAAGCCTCTGCATCCTCATTGATCTCAGCTGAACTGCTGCTAAAAGCTTAAAAGCCTAAAAGGGCTCTAGTTCGTGGTCCTCACACCTTATATACCTTTCTGCTTCCTGCCATCACTTCCTTGGATTAAAGACTCACTTCCTGGGATTAAAGGCATGTGTCTTTCCCAAGCAAGACATGAAATCTCAAGTCCTGGGATTAAAGGCGTGTGTCACCACGCCTGGCTGTTCCTAGTGTGGCCTTGAACTCACAGAGCTCTGGATAAATCTCTGCCTCCAGAATGCTAGGATTAGAGGTGTGTGCTACCACTGCCTCTACGTTTAATATAGTGGCTGTTCTGTTCTCTGACCCCCAGGTAAGTTTATTGGGGTGCATGATACATCAGCCACAGCACAGTATAATTTGTCCTGTGTTTTAGGCCCTAGTGTCTCCTTTGAACCACTGCTCTGGCGTTTGGGGGCCAATACTAAGTGAACTGAAGGTTACTGGGACACAAACATTGTCAATCATGACAGTTGACCTGAAAACCAAGATGGCTACTTAAACCAACACACAGGAAGAGGATGGAGAGGGTGGTGTGAGATTTCACCACACTACTCAAAGTGGTGTCCAGTTGAAAACTTGTCGTTTTACTTCTGGGTTTTTCCATTTAATAGTTAGGACCATGACTGGCCATGGGCAATTGAAACAATGGAAATAGACCACAGGTGGGAACAGTACACAAGCTACTTAGAATCATGCCTTGAGAAAGACAACCCAGTTATGTGCTGGATGTATTTTCAGTACAGAAATGGATTTGTGCTTTAATAGTTATGGTGTTTTCTAAATATATAAAAATTTAAATACTGGTTTTTTTTTTTTTTTTGCCACACTGGGGATGAAGCCCAGGACCATGCATATGTCAAGGAGTTCTCTGTCAGTGAGTTACAGCCTCAGTTCTAACTACATGATTTTACATTAAAATGCTATGCTAGTGTTTCAAAAATATAATGGTTAAACACTATTTTCAACAGCTACCAAATTAAATAATTGTTTAGAAAGTCTATGCATAGAGTAATTTGAATTCTTTGTGGGAGAAAATCCAGGACCCAGAATGATGAATAAGCACCGTTATTGCTATTGCAAACAGCTACTTAGGGAATTTGCTCCCAATTAACCTTATAGACAAATGAAAAATCATCCTCTAAAAATGAACACATTTATTTCTCTAAATATGTAAATTCCTCGGCATTTCTACAATGCTGAGATAAACCATTTCAATCTATATTTGTAGATCAGAGTTGGGAACCCATTTCTCTCTCCTTTACAGACAGCCTTGACTGCCTACTCTGAGTTCAAAACTGCCTTAAAATGTGTCATATTTTTGGTATACAAAAGGCGTTCTAAAATTGTACGATGCGGTTATTGTGCCGAAAGAATGACCCTTGCCTGGCTTTGTTTACTGAACGTCAGATTTTCATTCGTACTACAGCTGTGTACCAGGGCGGTTTCCGTTCCGTATGAAGGGCAACTAATGCACAAAACAGTCGAGCCACAGAGCGGTAATTAGTCTGGGAAACATCAAAGTGCGCTCTTCTGAATCCAGCCGATTTGCTCTGGGTGTGCAGAACCAATGGTCTTTCTTCGCTAAGGTCTCTTATTAATTTTTGCTTTCGTGTGTTGTGAAGCAGCTGCCTTGCCATCAATCCAACATCCTGCTCAAAAAAAAAAAAAATCCATTTTGATGCCACAAACGCAATTTCAATGGGTTTAGGAATAATAACCAGCTTCCCCCCCGCCCCACCCCACTTCTAGAAAATAGGAACTCGGAATGAAAGTTTCCAGTGTGTGCGATGTGAAAGAGAGCAATGGAAGCGAGGCTTGGATCCGCGTTCTAGAAAAGGCAGGAAACGTGGCTTGTAAACCTTTCTGCTGTTTGTGCTTTAAATCTGCGCCCACCTTGTTGCATGTGCTTATCATCTTCTTCCCGGCGGGCATTCTTTTCCTTCTTTGGGGGCACATTGTGGTTTTTTTCAATGAAAAATTATTTAATGGCCCAAATTATTAATTAAACTCAACCAGCAAGGAAAAAAAAACCAAAAAACCAAACAACAACCTTAAACTGATTAATAGTTTCCACAGCCCAGGATGAAGGTAGTGAAATCATCAGGAGCGTTTGCTCTCTCCTTGTTGTGATTATGATTTTTAAGCAGCTATGAAGGCAGTTGAGGGTGCCAAATAGGCCTCATCACAGGAAGTGAGTGGGTAGGGAAGCAGTGGCAGAGGGAAAGTGGGCAGCATGGCTTAAAAAGGAGTGTGGGCCGAGAGCCCCTCCCCCACCACGTCGTCGTCTGTGCGCTCTTCCTCCATCTGTCCTTATTCCTCTGAGTGTTCTGCATAAAGGTGGAGAGGGATAAAGCTGTTTATTTATTCCTGTGAACATGACAGCTTTCTGTAACCATCGCCTTCTCTGCCCAATATCTCTTAAGTATATATTCAAATATATGCTTACATACAGCATGTAAATTTATAAATAAATTCATTTAAGCAGTGTCAATATACATTATTTGGGCAAATATATTTTCTGTGTCTAGCCTTGTAACAACTTCCTTTGTTTCTCTGTCTTTCGGTCTTGCGACGGGGTCTCACCATGCATCCCAGGCTGGCTCTGAACTTCTGAGCATCTAGCTTCAGCCTCCAGACTGGTGGGATTACGGGCGTGTGACACCATGCCAGGGTGTAATTTGCCTGTCTTCCCAACAAAATATTTAAATTTGATTCTGAGTTATAGTCCATTCCAACCACGCGCCAATTTTCATTTTGGTGTCATAGTCCCTAACTGGATAGACACTAAAACACAGCCAAGCAAAACAAAAAATGTAATGATATGCATAATTAGCATAATGAAGAGGAGCACAGACAGGTAATTTATTATAATTGACTAGTAAACAAATGGGTAATGTCCATGGAATGTCCAAGCATGCTCCTTCTGGAAGCATTTTTAATTGGTCAGGAATTGAGTGCTTTCAAAAAGTGACCAAATGATTGCACAGGAAAGTTAGGGTGCGTCTTTCCTCGTGAGAAAGGCACAGATCAGGCACCCTCTGTTGATCTGATTTTGAACGAACCATGACCTTATTGGACAAACTTGAGCGTCAGGATTTTTCATCCTTGTATGTTAGTTGATGGCTTTACCAGAAGTCTGTTACCTCTGCGGCTCTGCATTCTTCCCAACTACGGTGTCTGAGAGTCAAGTCTAAGTATTATTGTCAGTGCCAATGGGAACAAATCCATATCAGAATTGAGATAAATATATTTAGCCTCTACACGGCTACTTTAATTCAAATGATACATCATTGATTACCTTTCTCCAGCATTATCTACGGCTTTGCCTGAATCTTTCTATAAGACAAATCATGCTATTTACCACTTAAAATCGCCTCAGGATGCACACATAATCTCACTTAGAAAATTCTGAAAATGTTTGGGCTGAGAATTTAAAAAAAAATGGTATTGAGAAAAATGAGAAGTTCTAGAAAACTCAACAGATGTTTTCCCAAAAGGAGACCAGAAGCTGATTTACCAGCTGTGATTTGTGGTCTCGTTATCAGCTGAGACTAAACTAGTGAGAGTGTGGTTTGTGAATCCTTGCAAAAGTGACCATGCTTGCCAATGCAGCAAGGCAGCATGATAGAAAACCCACAAGCCTAGCAAGGAAAAGAGAATGTTGTCATTACTAACAGATAACCCTCCCTCCCTCTGTCCCTCCCTCCATCCCTCCTTCCCTCCCTCCCTCTGTCTCTCCCTCTGTCTCTCCTTCCTCCCTTCTTTCCTCTCTCCCTCTCTCCTTCCTTTCATCTTCCTCTCCCTTCATCCTTCCATCTCTCTTTTCCTCCTTTCTTTTTTTTTTGTAGTGTGGAGGTTAATCTGGCATTTCATTTCCACAGAAAACATAAGTCAACAAACAAGTTATTGAAATTAACAACAGAATTAAGTACATTGTTAAAATGAATCCAATATAATGACAAGAACAAAAATATCAACACTTTCGCCAACTGCACTGGATAATTTTTTGCTTGTCAACTTGATACAAGCTAGGTCATCTGAGAAGAGGGAACCTAAATTGAGAAAATGCCTTCACCAGATTTCCTGTAGGCAAGTGTGTGGGGCATTTTCTTGAATTTTCGATGGAGGAGGGCCCAGCCCACCGTGGGTAGTGATTCTGGGTTGTACAGAAAAATAATGTGAGTGAGCCATGAGGAACAAGTCAGTAAGTGGTGCTCCTCCACAGCCTCTGCTTCCGTTCCTGCCTCCAAGTTCCTGCCATGAGTTTCTGCCCTGATTTCCCTCAGTGATTTGGAAGTTGATCCAAATAAACCATTTCCTTCTCAAGTTGCATTTGGTCATGGTGTTTTATCATAGCACAAACTATGATACCAACTAATTAAAATATGATGGAAAATATGTCTTTTACTATGGCTATAAAACTTGAAGTATATGGAAGATGATTGAGTGAAATGTGGAAAATACCTACAGAAAACTATTAAAATTATTAAAGGATGTAAGGAAACATGATAGACATGGAAGAAATAATTATTGAATGGACCAGAATAAAGGGAGAGAGTGAAGTATTCTCACTTACGGGAAAGTTAACATTTTATAACCCTTTCAATTACCATTTCAACAATATTCTAGTATAATAGGGGTAGATGGAAAGGGGAAGAAATGGGGTTGGAAGAGTGATACAAGACAGAACACCAACAGCAATCACAAACAATAAGACAGGAAGTGGATGAGAAGGTACCAATAAAGATAGGATGCTGTGGGTTAATCAGTTCTATTGATTGTTAGTATGCTGGTTATTAGGTATTATTATGTGTGCTGGATAGACAAACTGGATAAAAAGCAATGACATAAAACTTTCAATTAACATAAGCTAGAAATCACTGTAATTAGATCAAGTTGGACACCATAGCTGATGTGCTCCATGGCATCTGTGTCATTATCCAAGGAAAGATGGAAAAGTCAGCTGATAGCTGGGGATGGCAGGATATGCCTTTAGTTCCAGCCCTTGAGAGGCTGAGGAGAGAAGATTGTCAGTTAGAGGCAGCCTGGGCTACATAATGAGATTTCCTCTCCACAACACCTTTTTCCTACCACCTCAAAAAAAAAATCATAGATTAACTAGATGATATGAAGTTTGGTACCAGGATGAAGTCTTGTCCTGAAGTCCAAAACATTCAGCAGCCCAAACAGAAAAATGCCTGGAAAAGGTTTAAGAGTTTAGTTCTTTCTAAACTCTAATCTTGGTATGAGTTAACAAGATAATATAACTCACCTTTCTGTTGTTGGTTGTTTTTAACTCTTTTGACTTTTTGCTCTTTTGGGGGGCCTGCCACTCAGCTCCCAAATAAATCATACACAGAGGCTTATTCTTAATTTTAAATGTTGGGCCTTAGCTTGGCTTGTTTCTTGCCAGCTTTTCTTAACTAATTATCCCATCTATCTTTTGCCTCTGGGTTTTTACCTTTCTCTGTTTCTTTATACCTTTTCTTTTCTTCTTACCCTCTGTCTGGCTGTGTGGCTGTGTGGCTGGTCTCTGAAGTCTTACTTTCCTTCTTTTCTTGCTCTTTCTCTTTTTTTCTGCCCAGATTTCTTTTTCTATTTATTCTCTCTGGCTGTCAGCCCTGCCTATCCTTTCTCCTGCATTTCTATGGGATGTTCAGCCCTTTATTAGACCATCAGGTGTTTTAGGCAGGCAAAGTATCACAGCTTCACAGAATTAAACAAATGCAACATAAAAGAATGCAACACATCTTTGCATTGTTAAACAAATGCCCCACAGCATAAACAAAAGTAACACACCTTAAAAATATTTTTCATCACATTTCCCTCTAAATGAGAGAAAAGTCAACCAGCTTTTATATTGCACTAATAAGGTATCATAACTCAAGCCAGTAACTCACCTTTTATTGATTATTTGCATCTGGAAGGTTCTGTCTTGGGGAATGTACCACTGTTAAAGACAACACATGCTTGAAATCTGAGCTCAGTCCTTGATTTCAGGTCTTTCCTCATGCTCAGTTGGTTTTTCAAGTTCAGTGCACTTTGTCTACTGTTCCCATCTCCTCTTCATCACTTTTGTGTTGGTTTTGGTCTGATTATCTCTGGTGGACCATCTACATGGTTCTCCAACCCAACTGTCCCCAAGATTGCATGGCTAGTTTCTCCAATTTAAATTTATACTGATCTGCCTGCTTCTGCCTCTTGAGTTCTGGGACTAAGAGTGTGTGCCACCATGTACAACATGGAACATACTTTTAAAAACATATGTGGCCAGGTGTGGTGGTGCACACCTTTAGTCTCAGCATTTGGGAGGCAGAGGCAGGTGGATCTCTGTGAGTTTGAGGCCAATCTGGTCTACAGAGTGAGTTCCAGCATAGCTAGGGCTGTTACACAGAGAAACCCTGTCTCGGGGGAAAAAACAGCAACAACAAACAAAACATAAGTGTGACCACGTCACTCTCAGTTCTACGTTTTTGATAGATTTTGTTCCGTTTTTCTATTATATATGTGTGTATCATCTCTAAGAACATTTGGAGCACACCTACCCAATGTGTCTGCGTTTACTGACTTTTCGTGTGTGTGTGTATGTGTGTGTGTGTGTGTGTGTGTGTGTGTGTGTCTGTGTGTGTTTGTGTGTGTGTGTGTGTGTGTGTGTGTGTGTGTACAGCCGCCCATGTGCCACTTGCGTATGTATGGCAGTAAGAGGACAGCTTTGGATGTTGGCCCATACCGTCCAGCTGGTTTAAAGCAGTCTCTTCGATGTCCACTGCTCGGTTAGGCTAGCGATTGTCGGGGGCATGGTAAATGTTGGCCTGCAGGTTTATGTGGGTCCTCCTGTTGCTGCCTCCCATCTCAGTGTTGGAGCATGGAATTACAGATGCGTGTTACCATGCCCAGCATCATGTGGGCTCTGGGTTTGAACTCAGGTCCTTGCACTTGTACAGTAAGCACTGTATCCTCTGAGCCATCTCCTCAGCCATGATTACTGATTTTTTTTTTTTTACACAATAAAACGTATATAAACCAGATACGTTTTCTTAAAGGATGAAATAAAAAAAAGTTGAATTTAGTTGGGCATGATGGCACATACCTGTTATCTCCACACCCTGATGGCTGAGGCAGGAGGATCTGGAAGTGGGGTTTAGCCTGGCTACATGGCGAGTTTAAGGCTAGCCCGAAGTAGTTACACAGTGAGACTCTGTCCTGACAAACCAAGGACAGAGGATGAAACTCAGTTGTAGAGTGCTTACCTAGCATGTACAAAGTGCTGGGCTCAGTCCAGCACTGAAGACAACTGAAGTCATTCAAACATCACCTAGTAACACAAGTGAAAACAGCTAACCGATTTTTGTTGTTGTTGTTTTGTTTTGTTTTGTTTTTCAAGACAGGGTCTCTCTGTGTAGCTCTGCCTGTCCTGGAACTCACTCTGTAGACCAGGCTGGCCTCAAACTCACAGAGATCCGCCTACCTCTGCCTCCCGACTGCTGGGATTAAAGGCGTGCACCACCACGCCCGGCCTAACCTATTTTTATAAAACATGACATTTAAAAATAACTTGGCCTATTAACACTTTCTAATATAGTGATTCAAGTTTAATTGATTTTGATGATGTTGGTCGCTGCGGTGGTTAAAGAGATAATAAGTGGAATTGCATCATTGTCTATAACTAGAACACAACTTTTACTCTTCAGTAGTATTCAATTATTTATTTTTTCAGAAACTTGCTTTCTTTGGTTACAATCAATCATTTTTATGAACTGAAGAACGACAGTGCAGTATTGTAAATAGCAAAACCACGACACTTTTTTAGTTAAACAAAACCTTGGAATATGTTAGAAAATTTCATTTTTGTGCTTTAAGGGACATAGATATGAAGAGTTCTCTCTCACTCTTTTTGGTAATGATACATCCGTGGAAGTGTGGCCATTTTGAAAACTTCTATATCTACATATCTATGTCCAGCTATATCCTGCCACAGAGATCCTTACACATCCATGTTTCCTACTGCTCTATTCACAATAGCAAAGAAACAGATCCTGCTTAGATGCCCATCAGTGGATGACAGATAACAAAAATGTGGTACTAGAACAATGAAATTGTATTCTTCTGTGAAGATAAACGAAGTTATGACATTTGCAGGAAAGTAGATGGGATTCATTTACCGTTCTGGCTGGTGTGAACTTGGGAGAGTGGGAGCCTAAAAATGAGGCAGAATAAAGTTTCACGCAATAGCCAACTTTATTCAGAGCATCAGAGAGTTTATACTCTGAGGGTTAACAAGAGTCACCTGAGTAAGTGTGCAATCACAAGGATAGGCTACATGTGGCAAAAACATGTTTTTCTATAGAGGCACGTAAATAATAACAGCCGAAGTAAACTCACTCATCCAATACACCTGGGAGGAGCAGAAAACACATTCCAAGAACAATTCTGTGTTTTTGAAGAAACTGAGGTCACAAGACTCTGGTCGTTTTCGTGGAGTTCTCTCACAAGCACTCGGAATTCTCACTGGGCTCCATTCTTGGACCGTGTCCCCACAGAACTGAAAAGTATTGTCTTAAATGAGCCGGTCCAGGCTCAGAAGGACAAATACCACATGTTTTCTCTTGTGTGTTGATTCTAGATTTTAATTTTCATACATACTTTACACACACACACACACACACACACACACACACACACACACACATACATGGGATGGGGTTCAGGGCATGAAACTAGAAAGGGTATCGTGAGAGGGGAAAGAAGTTTCTAAGGGGAAGGGGAAAAGTAGGAAATATGACATGTGTGACAGGAAATCAGAATGAGAGCTACTGGACAAGAAAGGGGACAAGCAGGGGAGGGGCGTGAGAGAGGAGAATCAGCAGAAACAAAGGGTGTGTGAAAACTCATGATGCAACTCGTTATCTCATTTTATATGCTAATTTAAATGAACAGACACAATTGTTTCTCATTCTGTCAAACTCTACTTTTATTCAGGAAAAAAACAGATCAAGTATTTTATTATTATTATTATTATTATTATTATTATTATTATTATTATTTTATTATTTTGCAGGGGCCCTGGGGAGATGGCCCAGTCAGTAAAGTGTGTCTGCCACATAAGCCTGAGAACCTGAGTTTGGATCCTCAGCACCCACGCAAAATACTGTGCATCGGTGATTCCAGCATGGGGGAGGTGAAGACAGGTGGAACCCTGGAGCTCACTGGCCAGCTAACTTAGTTCAGTCCACGAGTTCCAGGGTTAGTGAGAGACCCTGTCTCAGAAATAAGAGAGAGAGAGATTGAGGAAGACACTTGAAGACACCCTCATATTCACTTACATGTGTACATTAATCCACTCATACTGTACATCACACACACACACACACACACACACACACACACACACACACACACACATCTGACAGCAATCTATTATAATCATAAAATATGTGGACAAATTTTGACCATTTATCTGTAAAAAAAAATGCAACTAATTTTAAAATATCAAAGTACTTTTAAAGTTCCTGGCTGTGAGATGAGCAGCGATCTTTGAGTAACACCCAACTATTCTTTCTTGCTTTTTGTGGTGTTAGAGGTTGAACCCTGGGCCTCACCCTGGCAGGTGCTGGACCAGAACTCTTGAGTAATAATAAGATTTTTAAGGTAACTTCCTACTTCACTAAAGAGTTCTCTTTTTTTTATAAAGTCAATCCCACAAATCACATTCACTGGCTTTACCTCTTTTCATACATGTCTTCCAGACAACCCATGTTATGCATTTCATTATGGTGCTGTCTCTATGAGGTCCCTCAGTGATGAATTATGAATTGGAAGTTTAAGCCAAATAAACCCTTTCCAAGTTGCTTTTGGTCAAAGCTATAGTACTCTTTTACTATTCAGTAAAAATCTCATGGAAGAAATTTCTACTTTTTTTTTTTTATCAAATTCAGTAAAGTTTGTGAAGTCTTCGTTACTCACATGTAGACACCTATTTCAAGCAGTCCTCTGTGTAGCTGAAATTGTGGTCACTTTCTTGACAGAGTTCAGTTGTTAGCACTTTTACCTGGTGGAGACGGTACAGTGTACAGTAAAAAGATCATCCCCGCCTTTTCTCCTGGTTCCCATTGTGCTTACCTTTGAGTTCTCTTCAGCTTGGCATGTCTCTGAAGGAATCTTTTAAAGTTGTTTCTCCATTTAAGAAAAGTGTTTTGCTTTTATGAGTATTTTTATAATTTATTTTTTTAAATTTTTACTTCTTGTGTATTTGTGTTTTGCCTGCATGTCTATCTGTGTGAGGGCATTGGATCCCCTGGAACTGGAATTACAGGCTGTTACATGAACTGCTATGTGGGTGCTGGGAATTGAACCCGGATCCTCTGGAAGAGCAGCCAGTGCTCTTAACCTCTGAGCCATCTCTCCAGCCCTAAGGGAAGTGTTTTAAGTAATATAATCCATGTATCATTTAATTGGCACTATAAAAGGAACGTGTTATGATGGTAATATTGGGGGAACTGTCTGGCACTATAATTCTGGTAGGATGCTTTGGTTACTGCATGGGGCATGCTACAGTTTGACACTCACATCTGTTGAGGGTGCCATTGACAATGCAAATGAAATGTTAGTGAAACATAATAGTCTTCTTGTATCATTTTTAAAAATAAAACAAAAACATCAGTCTTAATAGTTTATCCAAATGGATTGTCTTGTGCACCATGTATTGTTCATACACCTTGGTTTGGAGACCGGTAGACTATGGGCCTTTGTTGAACATATTTGGGGATACTCTTGACTCCTCCTACAGACCACTGGCTTCTTAAAAATCACAGATGTCTAATTTGTCATTGAAACTCCAGCGTATAGCCCTAATCAGGACGCAACCATGCTGGCTGAGTCAATTATGAAGGCGAGGCTACTTGAGTCAGTCAGAAGAGCGCTGTGTTCAGTTTGGGGTGATGTTTTTGAAGAAGGACTCAAGGAGTTGACACATATTCAGAGGAAGAGAGTTCTAAACTTTGTCAAGACAGTAATTCTAGCCTGAGGTTATTGTATGCAATAACCGACAGGAAGAATTTGGTGTTAGAGTATAGAAAAATTATCTAACAGAGTTGCCTGGATGTGGATGCGTGGCTTTGGAGTATGGTTTCTTATTCTTGGAAGGGTTAACACAGCCTCCATGGCTAGCCACCTCCAACAGGCTGAAGACAGGCTTAAAACACTTTAGTGCTTGCTGTGAATGGAGAAGAATTCAGATCATCCTTGGACTGTAAACAATGGCTGAGATTCGAACCCATTTGGTATGTCTAGTGATAGAGCTAAACTTTAGTAAGTGAGGATACATCAAGCAAACAGCTTCTCTGTAATCCTGAGTCTGGATCTAGCTGAGACACTATGGTAACTCTGCCCGCTTCCTTGTGGGTTATGTGGCTAAGCAGGGTTTTGAGCACATACTGATGCCTTATTTTTTCTCTTTCTATGTAACTGCAAACATCTACCTTGCCTCCTCTGTTCATATTCAAAGAAGCATACCAGTAGCCTGTCCAACCAGGGTTTTAAAATTTATAGTTTGAGGGCCTATATCAAAGTGATGTCTCCAGAGTATCAGCCTTATTTTAAAATCATCCATTTCTTACTATTGCTTGAGACAGAATTGAATCAGTTAAACTTAGGATATAATAATAAACACATGTAGGTTAAATATTATAGATAATAGCTTAAATGCCATGGATAACATAAATTAATTATAACATTCTCCCTCCCCTCTTCTCTCTCTCTCTCTCTCTCTCTCTCTCTCTCTCTCTCTCTCTCTCTTGTGTGTGTGTGTGTGTGTGTGTGTATACTTGTTTTAGAGTTGAGTCTCACTACATAGTCCAGACTAGCCTTGAACTTGTAATCATCCTGCCTCAGTCTCCTAAGTGCTAGAGTCACAGTTGCATGCTGCCATTTCCTGCTTAATTATAAAACTGTTAAAAGTGCATGGATCTTATAATACAGCAACCAAAGCTTAGTATGTTAATAATGAGTCTTCTCTAAATGCTGCGCAAATAATTGATTTCTGAATCAAGACCACAGTCAGTCACATCTAACTCCCCTTTCATAGTCTGTCCGCTTGACCGCACTGCCTCGACAGTAGAATTCTGTTCCTGCTGGGAAGGATTCTGGTGGGCTCATAAAAGGCATTTGACACATCAGAAACAGAGAATAGGGAAAGTAAAGTGACATGCCATCTGTGTGTTATAGCTAAGGAGTAGTTCAGAAGGCCAAGAAAGGGAAGAATCGCAGGCCACAGGCCATGGGAAGTAGCCATGGCCTGGAAGATCTGGAAGACTTTTATCACAGCAACTCTGAAAATACTTTGGAAAGATAATGAGCTTTATTATTATTATTATCATTATTATCATTATTATTGTTGTTGTTGTTATTTCCCAAATAACACATTGGCTTTGTACACACCACCAGTGCCCTTCCCCCTCTTTTATTTCTGTCTACTTTTAAATTCTGCCCATGATACTGGTCAATAGGACAAGGCATCCAAGTGCAGCAAATTCTTATACCTTCCAAGTGACCCCATGCAAACAGGTCACTATGGTAACCAAACAAAAATGGGCTCGAAAACAGAAGCGAAGTGTTTATGTATGTCTGGTGGGCTCTGTACGATTTTCTCAAGAGCTATTTCAGGTTTTCTTTTGGGTGTGAGTGTTGGCTACTACCTGCTTTTCAAGTTGAAGACTTTACCAGACCTTTTAATATAGAAAATCGTACCAAACCATGAAATCAACTTACTGTTTTTTATTGGAACATATAAATTTTAATTAGAAATGTTGATTTAGTCCATAGCCCAGAAGCTATTCAACTTCCTGTCCATGGAACCTGGAGAAACAGAAGGCTCATTTGGCCACAGTAAAGAGTCCTAAGAAAGATGCAATGGAGGAAGTGAGAGGAGATTTGAAACAGTTGTGTTAAGGGAGCTGCTGTTTGTTTCTGCCACGTTCATTACAAAGCACAGAGACGTCATTGCTACTTGTTCTGTGTCACAAATGACCATATTTGTGACACAATGTGCTCGGCCCAGTTTTAATCGTTTGGTGATGGAAGATTTTGACGGTGAAACAGAAAACCATTTAGGCTCATAACATATGTCTAACATCTCCTGGATTGGGCAATAGGACCACTCTCCTCATCCCTACGATTGTCTTGGTACCCCTTTGAAGTGCAAAAAACGTTACAACTTCAAAGGCAGTCCAGGAAGATGAGAACTGCATCTTACAGCTCTGGAGGTACAGACAGACCTGCAGTGTGCCGCCAGGTGACGGGTTGGCTAGGAATCTCACCACACTTGGCTTTTTATTTCTTAAAGACAAAGATCTGCGTATAACGAACGGCTTCACCTGACACTTGGCTTTTTAAAGTCATATTTTTGAATACTTTGCTGAAAAGTAATTCCCCAACGTAAATGTCATTTTCAGGGGGAGAAAACAAAACTAGGGGCTTGTTTGGAAGCTTAGGAAACAGGAGGGAAATGATGTCACGAAAGAATAGATCTCCTGTGGAATACTGCTGCTCCGTGAGATCAAGCCACACACGTGCATATCTGGAATCAGCTGCGTTGAACTAAAACACCATCTTTGCATATTTTCCAGCTAGTTCTTTTTATCCAGCAGCTGAGCGTGGGAAACTCAGAGCAAGATTTTCTTTCAGTGAAAGGATTTGCCCCTTAAGACTAGAATTTACACAAAGCCAAACTAATCCTGGTCTAGAGTCAAAAGGAAGAAGGTTAAACAATAACAACAACAACAACAATTCTTTCCATGTAAAAAGCACTTGTTTGTAACAACAACTGTAACAATGGCGGAATACACGGGAGAATGCTCATTACGTGTTTGCACCGATGCCTTAGATGTGATCTATGTTGCTTTTGCACTTTGGGATGGATGGAACTCATTCACTCTATGAACTGGGTGGCCATGTGAGGAACGGGAGCAGAACCTTCCCTCACCAGCATCCTCAGCATCTCCTTTCCACTCAAGCTGTAGAGGCAGACTGAGAGCCAAGGTCAGCGTCAGTTCCTGTTTGGGACCTTTCTCTGTCTCCCCTTTTCCCAGTTTGGTTACTCTTTAGAAAGGAGCGTCTGGGGGCCCAACAGAGGCAGAGGTGTCTCAGCAGGTGAACTGACCATTGTTCAAGCATGAGGACCCGAGTTCCTCTTCCTTCCACCAAGGTAAAAAGCAGGGGAGGGGCACTATCTGTAATCCTAGTTGGGGGGTGAGGAGGCATGGACAGGCTGATCCCTGGGGCTTGCCGGCCAGCCAATCTAGCCAATCAGTGAGCGCTGATTCAGTGAGAGAGGCCATCTCAGAAAATAAGGTAGAGAAGTGACTGAAGAAGACACTCTGGTATCAGCTCCTAGCTTTCACGGGTACCCACATGGACAAGCACACAGACACTTACACACCACACACACACATATAAAATAATAGCTAAAAAAAGAAAGGTGGTTATAAGTTCGGGTGATTTTTTTTTTTTAAAGCTGGAGTTTCATTATGTTGCCCAAATCAGTCTTGAACTCCTGCCTCAGCCCCCTGAATATTGGGATTGCAGGCGTGTGCCCCTGGGCTTGAGTCAATCTCTGAAAGAATGATCATTTAGTTTTAATCTTAAGGTCATTGGAGCAGATTTTGCTTTGAGGAGATAGGCCAGTAGATGTCCCCCCACCCTAAAATCCTGTGTATAATAAACCACGCACAAGAAAGACCCCAAAACAGCACCAACACCCTGTACAGAAATATCTGCTGAAATTAGGGAAATGGAGAGAACAGCTTGTCTTTCGTCTGTCTGTAATAAGACATGTACCCTGATGAGAACAAGGGATTTCTGCTAAGTCCTTTCTGGTTTCTGACATAGTGGCATTTACAGACTCAGCTTTCTAACCCAGACAAGACGACCGGTATCGACTTTCCCTCTCTTAACTGTAATTCATTCACTGCTCCATTTCTGTCCTGTGAGCAAATGCTAACAGCTTTCCATGAGTCTAGTCTCCATTAATAGTTTCAAGTACCTGAGGAATTTATGTAGTGTCTTCAGTAAGTGTTCTAAGGAAGACTTTAAAATTACCCCCTTCTTTGACCCCTGCCCACCAAAGTCCCACAAACCTGATTCCCTTAGCTCATTGATTGCACAAAGGATCTGGTGGCTGATGTCTGTGACTTGGTCTTTCTTTCTTCCTTCCTTCCTTCCTTCCTTCCTTCCTTCCTTCCTTCCTTCCTTCCTTCCTTCCTTCCTTCCTTTCTTTTTTTCTTTCTTCCTTTCTTTCCTTTCTTCTCTGGTAGCTAGAGTTTGGTGAGCCTTGTCAAGAATTCCTTCAAGTACCTAAAGGAATCTCCCCCTTTTCACTGGCTTCTTCTCTCCCACAGGGTCCATTATCTCTATTAGCCTGCTTCAGAGAAAGCAGAGATCTGTGACATGGCCTAACTTTTCTGAAGTATGTCTTCAAAAGCAGAGTCTGGGCAGCTCTGGGAGGGAGAGCAAAGGAGGAGATAATAGGGAAGAGAGAAGAGCTGTAAACAAAGGGACCGCTGTGGGCTGTCCAGTTCTTCTTGGGCATCTTGTGAAGTTTTTTTTAGGAGTCGCCGAAGAAGATAATACCCAGAGCATCATTATTCTAAAAGTCATTTAAAGGAGCTGGAGAGATGGCTCAGTGGTTAAAAGCACTTGATTCTGTTCCAGAGGACCTGGTTTGGTTCCTAGCATCCATACGGTTGTTTACAAAGGTCTGCAACTCCAGTGCCAGGGGATCTGACCCCCTCTTCTGACCTTCTTGGGCACCAGGAGCACATGTAATACACAGACATACATGCAGGCAAAACATTAACACACATAAAATAATAAAATAAAATATAATAAAGGAATCTAAAAAGAAAGCCATTTAAGATTTTGACTTCTTAAGTTTGTTTGCATATAAGAACACAGGTAAGAGAGCTAACTAACATAAGCTGGAAGGCTGGGTATTAGCCCAGTCTGATTTTATTTTTAAATAGGCCTCTACTTTACTTGGTAGTGATGAGGTTCAGATCATGCTAACCCCCAAACATGGCACCTTCGTATCTGAAATAATGAGGTGGGGGGGTCCAGTCCCACTTTCCCCTGGTCCCCTGAAGCAGACCAAAAAACAGAGAAGGATTTCTGATCCCTGTGTGAAGCAGGTCATGAGATCACTTACTGGAGGGGCACTCCTCATACCCAAAGAAAAAGACATCCTTATTTCTGAAGACACAGGGTCAGAGGACAATCTCAACGAACAGGACATGCTGAACACTCTTTCATTAGATCTTGCTTTTTAATCCAATGACTCTTCACCAGTAAACACACGTCTTCATCAAATCTAGCATTAAACAGAACCCACACAGGCTTACCCATTTACCCATTGCTTCGAGTCTCCATTGCTGGTGTCATATAAATATTGAATAAATAAGTTCATATGGTTTTCCCTAAAAAAAGGTTATAGAGGTTTCAACCATGAACCATGAAATAGGATATATTTGAAGGGATAAATAGATTTCTTTTCCTAGAGCAGTGGTTCTCAACCTGTGGGTTGTACCCTCTTTGGAGGGTTGACCCATTCTTTCACAGGGGTTGCATACCCAATATCCTGCATACCAGGTATTTACATTAGGATTCATAACAGTAGCGAAATTACAGTTACGAAGTAGCAACGAAAGTAATTTTATGGCTGGGGGTCACCACACCATGAGGAGCTGTATTAAAGGGTCACAGCATTAGGAAGGTTGAGAACCACTGCCCTAGAGCAATGTACAAGAAGAATCCGAATGGATAAGCTCTGATACCATATGGCTTTAGTTCCCTGTACCAGAGTCTGCCATGTGTAGCATGGCTTGGTCCTGTGGTGCTGCCTGTGGAGATAAAGGAATGAGGAATGATGGACACACAGATACACGTATGCGGAAAAGCAGGAGTGATGTGGGCTGTGTGCACTCTGGTGGAGTGGCACCAGCCGTGCACAACAGCCTGAGACTTCCGCGTGTTTCTTAGGTACTGCACAGGGGGAGGAGTTGGCTAGTCCCAGTAGGAGGTCTCTGTAAGTGAACATTCCCAGGCTGCAACATCTGGGCGGAGGATGCTGCACTTGCTAGTTTTTACACACACACTGATTAACCATCCATAAATACCTGTAACTGCAAACACTGTCAACATTTAAACTCTGACCAGAGGGAGGCTTTGCCGTCCCTGTGGTCTGAGGTATCGGTCCTTGACGTGACTATGCCCACATCAATAGTACACTCTCACTCAGGACTTTCTCTGCTCTTTACACATTCACTCAAGGCTTCCTTGCTCCCCACAAAGACCGCCATCCATACCCACAAACGGAATGGAAGGTTCTATAGACACAAGTCCCCAAGAAAATACTTAGAATTAAAAACTTAAGGTTTATATCTTATATATGTCTTTGGTGATGTTTGATAAATAAGAAAATCACGGAGAGGAGAAAAAGGAACTACTTTTCCTGTTTGACTAGTTTGGTTTAAATTTTTTTGTGTATATGTGAGTGAACGTACGTGTAGGTGAGGGTGAGCATGTATGCATGTGTGAGTGGAGGATTCAATCACCCTCTACCTCATTTTTTGAGACAGGGCCTCTCACTGGAATGGAGCTTGCTGATTTGGCCAGGCTGGCCAGCTATTGATTTCAGGGATCTGCCTGTGTCCAGCCCTCAAACACTGTGGTATAGATGTATGCATGCCACTGTGTAGGATATAATGAGAATGCTGGGGCTCTGAACTCAGTTCCTCATGCTTCTATGGAAGACGCTTTACTGACTGAACCATCTCCCTCAGCCCTGGATATTGTTTTTATTTATTAACTATTATTGTATGGGACGCGCACACACAGGCGTATGCTAAGGCATACATAAGGAAGTCAGACAACAACTTTCAGGAGTTGGTTCTTCTTTTCCTACTGTGGGGTTTGGGGATCATCAGCTTTGTCAAGAGCTTTTGAGCTCTCTCATCAGCCCCTGGATTACCTAGTTGTTTCTCTTACTGTTATCTCTCTCTCTCTCTCTCTCTCTCTCTCTCTCTCTCTCTCTCTCTCTCTCTCTCTCTCACACACACACACACACACACACACACACACACACACACACACACACACATGTGTTTTTTAGGGAAGTGAAGTCAAGATTCTGTTTTTAACTCAAAGAAGATTGAGGATTAATTACCTTTATTATTTTTGAGGAAAATAATAAAAACACATCTGTGGTAGTTTGAGTGTAATTGGCCCCATAACGTAATTCTTTATTGATTCTTTGGGAATTTCATATCATGCATCCCAATCCCACTCATCTCCCAGTCCCTCCATATCCACCCCTCACCCCTGCAACATCCTTCCCAAAGAACCTCCTCCAAGTCAATTAAAAACAAAACAAACAAAAAACAACCCACCTTGCTTCTCCGTCTGTCCAATACCTCTTCACTCATCCTAGTGGCATCAGGAGCCTCAGTGTGTCACGCAGCACACCCTTTTGTCCAATCAATTCCACCCACAAAATATTCATTAAGAAGAATCATTGGTCTGGTTCAAGGCCTCTGACACACCATCATCACTGGACCCTCACCGGAAGGCCTCTCGGATATCCTGTTGTTGCCCCGAGTCATGGAGATCCTGCGGTTATCATTCCACAGAACCAGACCCTTCACAAACTCCAGCAGGTCATAGATGGGGTAGATGTTAGGGTGGACCAACCCAACGCTCAGGATGTGGGTCTGGATGGTAGCTGAGCTGGTCGGTAGGGCCATTGGGACTGCCTCCCCCAGGTGAGGGGCAGAGCCAGCTCTCCTATGCCCATGGAGCAATCGCTCCCAAGTCTGGGGGCCAGCTCTCCCATGGGGGGCAGGACCAGCTTTTCTGCTGCAGCGACCAGTGAGGGGCAGCACCAACTTCCCCAGCGA
The DNA here is from genome assembly GCA_902168415.1 of Peromyscus melanophrys. Classification (NCBI taxonomy): domain Eukaryota; kingdom Metazoa; phylum Chordata; class Mammalia; order Rodentia; family Cricetidae; genus Peromyscus; species Peromyscus melanophrys. The sequence goes on from CABHPR010154101.1 coordinate 22,359, forward strand.
CAGTAAGGGATGGGGCTGGCTCAGCATGGCTCTTGGATTTTAACATGACCTCCTGTGGTGACAGCGGCCATGGACACCATCACAGACCCCAGCTGCAGCAGGACCCCAGACCCAGCTATGGCCCTTGATAGCAGCTCGGGTCTGGATGTCACCATGGCCCTAGTAGCAGCACAGGCCACCCAGATCAGTATGGCCCTGGCTGCAGCATGGCCCTCAGATCCTCACCTGGACTCAGATGATGGCCCAGAACCTGGGTATTTTCATGGTCTTCTATGGTATCAGGAGCCATGGATATCAACCCAGACCCGGACTGCAGTTGGGTCAAGGAGTAAGACATGGCACCAGGTGGCAGCACAGGCCGCCCAGATTACCATGGCCTTGCTGCAGTGTGGCCCTTGGACACCAACGTGGACTCAAGTGTGTGACCAGACTCTGGTCATCCTCATGACCTTCAGTGGTTCCTGAAGCCATGGACATTAACATAGACCCTGGCTGCAGCAGGGCTACAGACCCAGACATGCCCCCCATCCCTCCCACAGCAGCCCAGATGTCATCATGTCCCCCGGTGGCAGCACGGCCCTCAGACACCAAAATGGCCACAGGTGGCAGCCCAGAGTCTAGGCATCCCCACGGCCATGGTGGCAACATGGGTCATGGATGTCATCACAGATGTAGGTGCCAGGAGGGCCTCTGGATGCTGTCAGGCAGCCCAGACCACAGGGACCCAGGCTGCCCTGTGGGTGTCTTTCACTTGCATGAGCCGCATGGCATCAGACAGCCGTAGATCTAAAAGGAAGCTTTTTAACACCTTCAGAGAAAAGAAGTCAGAGCTTCTGGGACACTGGCACCCTGTAGCGCAATTCCTAATTGGTCTTAATTAATAAAAACCTGGAGTCAGCTATCAGGGTGAAAGCTGAAAGATCAGAGAAACAGAGCAGCCAGCCACTAGTTCTTACCTCTATGAAATCCTCAGCCTGAAAGAGGGCCGAGTTCCTGTCTTCTCCCACCTTATATTCCTCTCTCTACCCAGCCATATCACTTCCTGTCTCCACCTCCCAAGTGCTGGGATCAAAAGTGTGTGCCACCACTGCCTGGCTCTGTTTCTCTTTTAAACTGGATCAATCTTGTATAGCCCCGGGTGGTCTTGAACTCACAGAGATCCGTGTGCCTCTGCCTCCTGAGTGCTGGGATTAAAGGCGTGCGCCATCACTGCCTGGCCTCTGTGGCTAACTAGTGGCTTAGTTCTACACTCTGATCTTCAGGCAAGCTTTATTTGTTAGACAACGAACAAAATATTACTACAGAGCCCCTGCTCCCTGGGTCTCTATATAGATGCTGGCTGCGGTGACTAGTTGCTGTTAGACTCTGACGTTTGTGAGCGGGGTTACTCTGGAGCTGAAGTGCCGAAAGAGGCTCTTGTAGAAGAGCTTCCCGGAGCTGCCAGTGTTTGGGTGACCAGATGTAAGAAGGTTCTAGCAGGCCTTTCTGCAGGGACCAGACAGAACCCAAGTCCTGGAAAATTCCCTTCTCCGAAACATCCTTAAAACAAACAAACAAACAAACAAACAAACAAAAAACCAGATCAAAACAAGTTCATGGGGTCTATACTTTAGGTGAGAGCTCTCTCAAATTTCAGCACTCTGGAATACTCACAAGCGAGTCCATGTGGGCAGAGTTTTGTTGTGCAAGCATGCTCATTGTGTACTCTGGACTCGAACCCCCCAATAAAATATCAGCTCTCAAAATTAGCTGAGATGGAGAGATGTTCTACTTTCTTTTGTTATTTTTTCATTCAGCTGTGGGAAAATGGAGGAACAAGTTTTTGTGTATGTTGGCTTGTAGTCAGCAGCCAAGCAGAAGTTTCTTATGAATGTGACCTGGGTCTGTAGACAGTCACCTTGTTTAAAGGGACAGTGATATTGATTCTTCTTTTGTCTTAAGAAATAGTGTGTGTTACGTTTTTCTGCATGTTTTTCAGAAGTCATGAGTTGACGACTTAGTGCTCAAAGTCATATGTTAGTGGGATTTGGAAAGTAATTAGGGTTAAATGTGGTCCTGAGGTTGGGGACCCCCACTGATACCGAGGTCACTCCCATTGACACTGATACCGAGGTCACTATCATTGGTACTGGGCTTTTTCAGAAAGAAGAAAACGTACAGTGCTCCATGGCAAGAAAGCCAGGAGCTAGAAAGAATTGTCTTTGACCACTCATCAATTGCTAGAAGGATGACTTATAGGAAGTAAGATCGAGAAGGTGCATGCTGGTAAGATGGCAAGGAGGGTTCTCTTGGACAGGCATTCACGGGCAGCAGGTTTCTTCTCAGGGGGAAATGATTATGTTCCCCATTGGGGATTCTTGAACCTGTGACTTCAAGATCATTGTTCAAAAGAGCTGTCCACTTCTGCACATGTTCATTCTTGAGAAGTCTGTTCCAGATAGCCCTGGGAGTGGAGGATTTCCCTAAAAGAAAAATTAAGAAAATTTTCTATTTAAGAACTTATATCTGGGCATTATTTCTAGACCTGGCCTGATTTCACAATGGTGGTATCAGTGGCTTTGCACTAAGAAGAGAGGTTTAAGTCGGCACACTTGCTCTGTTTTCCCTTGTGATGGCTTTTGCAGAAGTCAGCATTATGCTCTTAGATATCCCAGGCTTTAGAACTATGAACTGAATAAACTTCACTATGTGTTGTATGAATGTGTATGTATGTATTATGTGGGTGTGTATTTATTTATGGTTGCTTCATGTAGCCCAGTCTGGCCTTGAACTTTCTATGTAGCCAAGGATGACCTCGAACTCTCAATTTTCCCCTCTCTACCTCTCAAGTGCTGGAAATACAGGCCTGAGCCACCACACCCAGTCTATAGTAGTCAACAATGACAACAGAAAACAGACCAAGACAGTGTGACTATAATCTTGGGTTATTCTTCTCAGTTAATATGTGAAAACACTCTGTATTTATGAATTATTCAGAATCCAAGGTCTTACGGTGAATCTAAAGATACTCACAGACATCTTGACTCATTGGCTCCGTTTATATCTTTCTAGAAATGTCTATTCAGAAAGGGAAAAAGGCCAGCTGTGACATTCTGTTTTCCCCACTTTGTTTCCTCTGCTTAGGTGAGGGAAGAGAGGGATGGATTCAGTCACATACTTTCAGAATTCAGCTGAAATACAAGGCATTCTTTTGTAAGAATTAGCTGCATGGGACTGTAGTATGGCATCTGTTTTGCTTCTTTGCTGAGCTAAAATGCCCTTTTAGGGCCTGGGGGGCGGGGAGTCCCTAGACATTGTTCTGTCTGTGTCCGTACATCCGCGAGAAACTAAAAGGACTTTAAGATATAAATCTAGGAAACATTGGAAACAAATCCCGCCCATTCCTCTTCCATTCGACCGTCTTCAGCATGCTAATTTGAAGAGACATACCTGGAACTAGAGAACCAAATGGCGTATCCACACGTTCACCTGGTGGCGGGAAGCCGGAGGGAGGATTGGACTGAGTGAACTTGGCACGGTGATTCCATGCTGAAGTGACTGCCTCTGTACCAACTGTTGATGGCATGATTGGAGCATTAGTTCCTGCTCAGCCTCTGCACCGTTGATAATTCTGCTTAACGTCACCACAGGGGAAGCTTTGTTGGAAGCCGCAGTCACTTTGCCTCCGCAATGGTGTGCATTGGCGCCCCATTCAACCTTTTTTTCCTGACATTAGCGCATTTGAATGGGCCACCAGTGAAGCCTTTCAGGGTGAACATGCATCCGGGGTTTCTGGGTGGCCCAGAGCTGAGCTGAGAATTCTCGTTAATGGACTGCAAGACCTAGCCTATTGAGGTACATGAACTCGGTGACCAAAGAAAAGTGAGACAAAGATGTCCCTCACAGGACCATGTAGGTCAGAAGTGGACAAAAGCAGACACGGCTCAGTCAGAGGTATTTGATTTCTGAGCTGAAAAGGGAACACTGACCCCCGCGGGGGGCAGCGCCACTGATTTGCAGGAAGCTCCCAAGCCCGCTCTGAGGGAAGGCATTTACCAGAATCGCAGGTGGTGTGTGGAGTTATTTTAAAAACGTTTTCTCCTTCCACTTGTCTTTGTGGTGATTTCTTATTTGGCAGTACTTAGAGAAAGGCCTGGCTAACTAGGCTGACAAGAAACACTGGGGACTCTGAGCTGGGGAGGGGCGTGCAATGCAGAAACTCTGGGTGTTTACAGGCTCCCAGCTGCTGCAAAATGGGCTTTGAGAAGCACAAGATTCATGTGTTTGCAGCTATAGCTTTAACTCATTAGCATAATCTCAAAACTGTACTCCAAAGAATGTGATAAAAGATACAGTTCTGAAAATTTACCTAAAAATTCGAAAGAAAAAGGATAAATTAGAGAGCCACAGGAAGCTGTTGTGGCCAATCACAAAGCACTCCTGGTCCAGCGAGTCTCTGAGGACCATTCTTGCTGTTGATTGAACCATATCGGTTCCTTAGTACTTAAATATGCGACATACCCAAAAGTGTAGAGAGCGCACACTGAGACGCACACGGGCCTGCAGAGTGTCCCATAACCTGCCTGCTGTGTGCCTGATGCCCACGGAGGTCAGAAATAGGGAGCCAGGTTCCCTGGAACCGGAGTTAGGGATGGCTGTGAGCCTCTGTGCAGATGCTGGGACCCAAACCCGAACCTTCTGTAAGAGCAATAAGTGCTCTTAACCAACTCAGGCTCTTCTGAGAATTTTAGTACACTAATGTTTCTTAAAGGGTTTTAAGCTTCAAATTAAAAATAATTCAAATCACAGAAAAGTTAGGGCCAGACGTTGACTACTAAGGACCCTGTTGCCTACAGTCACCAATTATCAATATTTCACCTCTTCTTCACCAGTTATCAATATTTCACCTCTTCTTCACCAATTATCAATATTTCACCTCTTCTTTACCAATTATCAATATTTCACCTCTTCTTCACCAGTTATCAATATTTCACCTCTTCTTCACCAGTTATCAATTTTCGCCTCTTCTTCATCTTGTTCTATTTGTTTGCACACATGTGAATCTTTATTGTTGCTGTTACTGAACTATTGGAAAGGAAGTTCCAGACATGGCAATAGCTCATCCATGAGTACGAGTATGTTAGTGTACACACTTGCTAAGTATAGACAATTTCTTGTAGAGATACAATACTATCCATATGTAAGAAAACTGGTGTTGATTTGATATTGTCATCCAAGACGTAGACCCTCATTAAAGATTTCAAAGTTATACACAATCTATTTAGTTGTCTTTGTTGACTCAACAGTCAGTCACACTAATTGTAACTGTAACAAATAACAAATTGCTAACTGTAGGTTGGGCGATTTTAGAGCTTTTATTTTAGAAGTGTGTCCTGTTACACTTATAACATTAACTCTGTCTTGAGGGAGTACATCAGTTGCCTTGCAAAAAAATAGCCCCCTTGTGAAGATTTGTCTGCTTTCTCAGGACTTAGCTGGGGTTAAACATTCTGGCTGGAGTATTGGATAGGTGATGAACCTTTCTTAGTGGATCTGTTTGGAGAAAGACATCAGCTTGGCACACTGTTTGACCACTTGGTGAAGCTGGCGATGCCCATTGGCCAACATCCCCAATGCAAAGCTAATCTGTGTGGAGATGTTTTTTAAACCATTGAATTTTGAGCTGAGAATGTAGCTCAGTAGTAGAGAGCTTGCTGGTCTGTGTGGAACGCAAGGTTTCACCTCCAGTTCCACAAGAAAAAATAAAACACAACCAAAAACCGAAGTGATTGTTGAATCTAGTGATAATTCTTTTTAAAAGTAGTTTTCATTTCTTTTCTGAAAATTCCATACTGTATATACCTTGATCATATCCACCCCCCAACCCCCCTTCCAACTCCTTCTCCTCTCCAGGACCCACATATCTCCATCCCGACTTCTTGTACTCTTCTTAAATTTAATTTATGTATTTACTTACTTTTAAGGGCACTAAGTCCAGCTGGTGCTGCCAGTCAGTGTATGCATGGGTGTGGGTCACCACTGATGATCCTTACACGGGGGTTGAAAATAGTGATGGAGTGCAATGGTCTACCTCTGCCGTCACAACGAGTACCCAGACAGACCGGGTGCTAAGCTTCGGAAACTGGGTTCTCACTGTTACAGAAGACAAGTTCCAGGTCTTCTGATGAACCCTTCCCATATACAGTCACTTCATTTCATCCTTACCCGGTCTTGGTCTTATCTCTATGAGAGAAGGGTGAGGGAGGGGAGAGGAAGGGGAGAAGGGAAGGGAGAGGAAGAAACAGGGGAAGGGAGAGGAAGAAACAGGGGAAGGGAGGGGAGGGGGGAGGGAGGGGAGAGGAGGCAAAGGAAGGCTCCCATGTCTTCTCTTATAAATCCTAGCCAGTTAAATCCCCACCATGTGGCTTCACTTAACCGTAGTTACCTTCCTAAGGCCCCATCTCCAAATAGTCATGGTTTGGAGTTAGGGCCTTGATATGTGAGTTTTGTGGGCACAGAATTCAGTTCATAACAACTGGTATCCTGTTAAAGAAGAGCTTTCTGCCTTGGTTTCCCCTTTACTCTCTTTCATCTCTTCTTCACTTCTCCTTTTGCACATTACTATGGACTCATTCCTTTATTTATTTGTGTGTGTGTGTGTGTGTGTGTGTGTGTGTGTGTGTGTGTGTGAGAGAGAGAGAGAGAGAGAGAGAGAGAGAGAGAGAGAGAGAGAGAGAGAGAGAGAGGTGTGTGTGTGAGAGACAGAGTTTGTGTGTAATATGTATGTATGTATGTACGTGTGTGTGAGTTTGTGTGTAGAATGTATCTATGTGTGTGTATATGTGTGAGTCTGTGTGTAGTATGCATGTGTGTGTGTAAATTTGTGTGTACTATATATGTGAGTGAGTGTAAATTTGTCTGTGTTTGTGTGTAGTATGTATGTATATGTGTGAGGTGTTGTGCACATATGTATACTGGTACATGTGCATTGAGGCAGAAGGTGTTAGATGTCCTCTATCACTCTCTGCCTGAGCCTGGAGCTCACATTCAATGCCCCCTCCAGAATGGAGATCTTCCAGTGGAGACACTTGGTGCTGGAGTTACAGCTGTGAGCAGGACCACAGCTAGCTTGTCATGTGGATGTTGAGATCTGAACTCCAATCCTTACATTTGCCCAGCAAATGCTCTTACCATGGACCCATCTCCATAGATCCAACCCTTTTATAATTTTTTATTTTTGTTTTATATGTATGAATGTTTTGTCTTCACATATGTTTATGTGTCGTGTGTGCCTGATGTCTGTCGAGGTCAGAAGAGAGGGCTAAATACCCTGAAATGGGAGTTACAGTGGCTGTGAGCCACCATGTGGATGTTGGGAATAGAACCTGAGTCCTCTGCAAGAGGACTGCTCTGAATGGCTGAGCCTTCTCTCCACCTCCTGCCTCCGTTTTGAGACAAGGTCTCGCATGGTTGCCCAGGCTGTCCTGGAATCCACCAAATAGCTCAGGCTGACCATGAACTCCCAGCAATCCTCTTGTCTCAGCGTCTTGAATGTTGGCACTCCGTGTATTTACTTTTTACTTAATGTGTTATAACCTATTTATGTCATCATTCACTTTCATGAAGTTGTTCAAGATGTGATTGATGAGAATGCATTTGCTAAGGGATCTTGCTTCTTCTTAATGGACCATTGTGTGTGGGACACAATACTTGTTAATAGCTGTGAGAACCTTTGGGACTAGTTTTTAATAGCATCCCCAGTGCATTTATAAGTCTTTTTAAAATTAGAGCCCAGCCCTTTAAAAATACAACCATGAGTTTAGCAAGCATTTGAGTGGCTTGTAATATAACACATACTTAGTAAATATTGATGAATGAATGGACTTGAATTGTGATGTTTGCTTGGTCTGGTAGAAGGATCTCCTTCCCCCTACTGAGTTTGCTCTGGCTACAGTAGGTGGAGTGACTTGGATCAGGCCTTATATTTTATTTTCATTGTTAGCCAGCAGCTCCTACTGCTGAGGAAATCCAGATTTCCACTCCTGTCCACCCCTGTGAGTGATTATGGATGTTTTTCTAGGAAGCAGTTCTGTGAGTGTCCAACTTCTCATTTGAAGTTGGTGCGTCCCTTTGGACTTGGAGAGGGCTGAGATAACTTATCTTAAAAGGAACGTTTGAAAAATCCATTCCTTTTCCTACATTTACAGCTGGCTAAGGAATCCGTTTCCTTATAGAGGAAGAGAGAATCCAGTTTAAATGAAACTAGGCATACAGATTTCAGAGCTCTTGAGAATCTCGTACGTTTAATATCTATTCTGAGGAACAAGGATTCAGTCACAACCAACCACTCATTGAGGATCTATTTACTGTCAGAGTGTAATTGGATTTTTATATAACAGTTCGTTTTGGTTGGGCGTGGGGATAGGAAGGTGATTACAAAGTAACAAACAAAATGTAAGTGATAGGACCTTTGATTTTATTTTTTTTGTTGTTGTTGGTTTGTTTCATTTTCTTGCTTCTGGATCCTTAGGGATACTGGCAACAAGGCGTCATTTGCCACAGGGGTCTTAGAAAACGAGGCATGCTCCTCAACTACTTTTGCTGTGAATAATCCATTGAAGCCAAGCGGATTCATCAGTGTTCACACAGAGGTTGCATCCTTACATATCTCTTTGAATTTGTGGGATGCATATGGTTTGCCACTTCTATAGAAGAAATATTTTCATTTTAGAATTCAACTTTTATAACCTTTGGCAACGTGTAGTATCAATGGCTCTTTGTTGTTGGTTTTTTTTTTTTTTCTAAAAAGTGAAACTGTAAGCTATCCCCAAGGATATGCAGGGCGTTGCTATAGCAACAGAATCTGCCTCCCAGCACTACAAGAGAAGCCATGAATAAAAGATGGTGCTCTCCGGACAACAGAATAGAAGAGGTTGTTTCGATCCTTCTAATACCTGAAATTTGCTGTTATTTTGTTAAATGCAGAATAAAAATCTTGGGGGAAAGGCACAGTTCACTAAAAGGATGAATTTCTGTATTGCACTTCAGATGTCATAGGGGAAAATCACATGCTTTCTGAACAGAGTTAACACATGTGAGCAAGTCCAGAGAAGGGCCACAATATTTGCTTTATATATTTTTCTGTTTAATTTTATGCTTCAAATGAGAGGACTAAAGACAGATGCGTGAATCTGGAATACAAAGGATGGGAATTTTATTCTGATCCAAAATAGACCTCTGGTTCCATATTTAGGCGTAAGTGCACCCTACGTAAAGGGCTGGACAAAACAAAGTGTGCTATTTCAGCTGCCTTTGTATGTCCCGAATCTAGTTATTTCATGCATTAGCAGTTGGTCACTGAGCTCTCATCCTGCTGGCTTTGTGGTAAACTGCCTTCCCAGGAAGGAGTAAAAATCTCACCTCTTCTCATATTCTAGATACTCAGAGCTAAATCAAATCACTGTCAAAAGCTTTGACTGCCAGAGCAAAAGGATTGCTCTGGGCTGAATGACGTCTGCTCAGAACTCTTAGGCTGAAGCTCTAACCTCCACTGTGACTGTACTTAGACATACGGCCCGCACGAAGCACTAAGTTTAAACAATATGATCCAATAAGGTTTGTGTCCTTAGGAGAAGGGCATTTCTGTTGGTGTGCTGGCTGAGGAGAGAAGCTGGGGTACCGGAGGTGAGAAACACACGCAAAGGTTAGACGTAGGATACCCGCACAGTTTAGAACTGGGGCTGAGTGGCTTGCCCTCCGCTGGATCATGAGCATCACCCAATCCAGGGGAGAGTGGTTCCTGGACCTGTGGGTACCCCTCACCACACATTATTTGATGTGGCTTTCCTTGTTTACTATGGGGAGTCCCTGTGCACTGAGGATACGTGGAGGAAATTGTCATTTGAACACTAGGGAGTTGATCCTTGCTAGAGACTGACTAAGCGGGCTCCTGTTCTCCGACTTTCTGAACTGTTAGGAAATATATCTCCATTGATTTTTTTTTAATGGAAGCCTGAGCTGACTAATGTAGGAATGAAAACACTTAGTATGATTATCCTCTTGATTTTCTTTTGGAGTCAAAGTGAAGCTCTCTTTGCAGGTGGACAGACACTCTCACCCCTTTCAACTTTTCTGTGACTTTTACCACAGTCACCTAGGCAACTTAGCAGAATTGGGGCTCTAAAGGCTCCTTATCCAGCTATCAAATGCATGCTTGTAAAAGAGACTTGCCACATCAGAGCTTAACAAGGGGTAGTAGTTTGTTTCTGAGCTTCAGTTGAATGGATAACATTTGGGAAGGATGGCTTACTAGACTGCTTAGTAGTCATGTAAGAATACATTTTGGGACTGTAAGAATGGCTCAGCACTTCAGAGTGTTTGCTGTTCTTGCAGATGATTTGGGTTCAATTCCCAGAACCCACATAGTAGCTCACAACCAATTGTAACTCCAGTTCTAGTGGATCTGAAAATCTTCTGGCCTCTAAGGGTACCAGGCACACACATGGGACATGTACAGACAGGAAGGCAAACTCTCTTCAACATAAAATGAATGAATGAAGTTTTAAAAATAATTTTTACTTTTGTTTATGTGTATGCCTTGGGTGTTTTTCCTGCATGTATATTTGTGCATCTATGTGGAGATCAGAGGAGTGTGTCAGATCTCTTGGAACTGGAGTTATTGGTTGTTGAGAGATGCTGTATGGTTGCTGGGAATCAAACTCATGTCCTCTGAAAGAGCAACAGCTGCTCTTAACCACTGAGCCGTCTCTTTAGCCCAATAAATGTTGTAAAGGATAAGTTTTGGATAACCAATGCCAAGACTTCAAGGCCTTTTTAATTCTTTTTGTCGCTATTGGGGATTGAACCTGGGGCCTCATGCATGCTGGTCAAGTGCTCTACTACTGAACTACATCTCTCAGAGGTGAATGATTCTTATTCTTGTTAAGAGTTTTATTCTCCTTGAATTCCTTCCATAATTTAAAGCCTCCAGGGGTTTTCTTGTAAGAAATATATTCAGTCTGGCTCATTGTATGACTTGGCTCTGATCCTCTTTCCAAAAAGTTCATTATTTAATCTATCACGACCACGATCATCATTATTATTATTGTGTGTCTCTGTGTCTGTGTAGGTCAGAAGACAACTCTGTTGGGTCAGCTCTCTCTTTATACCTTTGTATGGAGTCCAGGGGTTAAATCCAGCCCATGAGGTCTGCACAGCAAGTGCTCTTATCTGCTGATCCATTTTGTGACAAAATGGTGGCCCTCTGTCTACTTTTAAAACTATGTTAATAATGCCTGGTGAGAACACTGGTAGAGACATGGGTAATTTTTCTCTTCTTTTCTAAATTTTATATAATAAGCACTCATCACTTTAATAATGGAAAAATAATAAAGTTAAGAAATACTAGGTATTAGAGGAACTTATAAAAACCCTGTCTTTCAAGGAGAATTTGAGGTGGCTTGAATAAAATGTATTTTTACTACCATAAAGATAGGCAGGCCAGGAATTAGAACTGTAAAAGTATCAAAAGAGGAAGGAATTAGATGCTTTAATGATGAGACCTAATATAGTTAGGTAACTGAGCAGTAAATTTAGTGCTCAGCGTCCTGCCAGTCAGGAAAAGGAATCGTGGATTAGAGAATTCTCATTATCTGATCAAAAGAAAGGACAGTCGTGCTCTGTGAGAGAGCAGCTCTTCCTTGACAGATGCCTGAGAGTAATGTGCCACAGCACGCCTCACTTGTGCAACACATGAAAGAGTATTTGATATGCTTCTAACACAGAGAAAATGTCTGGGACTCAGAGACCATTGACAGTGACAGAAGCCATTGGTCACTTTCCCGTGTATCTAATTTCCCCTCTTTTGATGACCACCCACCTTCCTCAATGGAATTGCTTATCTTCTAGTTTCGTACTGAGTTTATGGGGCCGCACACCTATAGTGCATCTTTGATCAACGCCGAGGCAATCAAAGAATAGACATGAACGTTTTCTAAGGGGAAATCGTCCATTTTTCTATTGGACAATGGTAACATAGAAATAGTCTCTCAGCCAATGGAAACCTTTATTCTGTACTACTTGAGAAAAGCAAGAGACAAGCTCAAACGTGTGTGCAGAAATAGAGAACAGACAAAAAGTTCGTACCTCCTGGGTCACCAGGAGCTGCTATAGCAGTGGTTCTCAACCTGTGGGCCAAGACCCCAAATGGTCCTTTCACAGGACTTGCCTAAGCCCATAGGAAAACACAGATATTTATGTTATGATTCACCACAGTAGCAAAATTACAGTTGTGAAGTAGCAACAAAAATAATTGTATGAGGGGGGGGTCACCACAACATCAGGAACTGTGTCAAAGGGTGGCAGCATTAGGAAGATGGAGAGCCACCGTGCTATGGCTTCTGCAGTGGATTTGCCCTGCCCTAACTGAGTTCTGATTTTCCCCCACAGACATGCCACAGGCCAACCTGATGGAGACAATTCCTCTTTGAGGCTCTCTTCCCAGGTGATTTTAGATAGTGAGTGGCACGTTGACAATTAAAGCTACTGGTCACAAATACCAAATGGAATTTACCCTAAGAAAATTTTTTCCCAAGAGGTCAAGATCACCAGAAAAGATGAGCATAAACACACCAGGCTATGTTCATGTGTCACCCCCATCTTTGTATTGGGCATTGTTGAAGTTTGAGAATAACGCTGGGAGAGTAGTCAGGAAGCAATCCCAGGTGCATGCTACGTTTCTATCAGAAGAGGCTGTAAAATACTGAGTTGACAGAGCAAATCTCAGACGTCAGCTTTTCCACCTCGGGGCCTTTGACCAGAAGTGGCGGGCAGACGCTCACAGAGGAACTTTCCTGATGGGACAACAATGCAAACGCATTACTGAAGATGTGCATGCCCTGGACTGCCGCTGAACAAGACAGCAAAGGGGACGTTATCATCCCATTTTAAAGAACTGGAACACTTTTTACCGCAACATGTAATTTACATAACACAAATTCTAAGATTTTTGTGGTTTTATTAGTGTATTCATAGCTTGCAACCATCACTAATTCAAAGAGGACCTCCCATGTCTTAATCTTTATTTAGCTTTCAGGCCATCATACAGAGTTTTCTTATAGCATCATCTTACATGTGTGTCATTAGGTCTTATTCTCATTTGTTCCTTTTCCTGCTTCCTTCTCTGATGTCCCTTGCCCTCCTCTGGCTGGCACTCTAAATTCTTCCTGCGTGTCACATGTATTCCATTACCCACATCCCCCCACTGCCCGAAGATCTCCACCCCTCTCTCATGATCTCGTTTTCTAGTCTAATTCCCTCTCACAAACACACACACATGTACACACACTGCATACATAGTCTAGGCTCACATGAGAGGGTGCACATGGCATCTGCCGCCTGAGGCTAGCATCTTAATGACTTCCAGTTGTATCCATTTCCTCACAAACGTCATGATTTCACTATTCTCCGGAGTTGGATGAAATTCCATTGTGTCCAGGCACCACGCTTTCTCTATCCATTTCTCCAGGCTCATTTCATTTTCTCACTCTTGTGACGAGGGCAGTCATGAACACGGGTGTGCAAGCGTCTCTGTGCTCTGTCGACTGAGTTTCTTTCAGGTATATAAATGACCAAGAGTCACGTGGTACTTCTGTTTTCAGTTTTGGGAAGAACTTCTGTGTCCATTTATACAGTGGTCGCACATATTTACACAACCACCAGCAGTGAATAAGCATTTCCTCTGTTCCTACATATCTGCCAGCATGTATTGCCTTTTGTTTTCTTGATGATAGCCGTTGACTGGGGTGAGGTGGAGTCAGAAAGCACTTTATTTATTTATTTATTTATTTATTTATTTATTTATTTATTTATTTATTT